>CAKAJE020001797.1:0-126835 GCA_916610135.2 Macropis europaea | reverse complement strand
GCGACGTAAATTTAACAAATGTGATAGAATTTCGCTGAATTCTTATATTAACCAAGGTATAAAATGATCTAGTCTGGTCTCTGATTGCCCTATCATAGAAGGTTAATAGTGCATTTTACTCGCCATTCCACACGCTTTAAGATGCCGCCTAGCCCAGTACGCTGTCTGAAATAGGAGCGACGTAAATTGAACAAATGTGATAGAATCTCGCTGAATACTTATATTAACCTTAATGTAAAATGATGTAATCGGGTCTCTGTTCGCCCTACCCTAGAAGTTTAATAGTGCATTTCACTCGTCATTTCATGCGCTTCGAGATGCCGCTAAGCACAATAAGCTATCTGAAATACGAGCGACGTAAATTGAACAAATGTGATAGAATTTCGCTGAATTCTTATATTAACCAAAATATAAAATGATCTAATCGGGTCTCTGATTGCCCTATCATAGAAGTCTAATAGTGCATTTCACTCGCCATTTCATGCGCTTTGAGATGCCGCTTAGCCCAATACGCTATCTGAAATAGGAGCGACGTAAATTGAACAAATGTGATAGAATCTCGCTGAATACTTATATTAACCTTAATGTAAAATGATGTAATCGGGTCTCTGTTCGCCCTACCCTAGAAGTTTAATAGTGCATTTCACTCGCCATTTCATGCGCTTTGAGATGCCGGTTAGACCAATAAGCTATCTGAAATAGGAGCGACGAAAGTTGAACAAAGGTGATAGAATTTCGCTGAATTATTTTATTAACCAGAATGTAAAATGATCTAATCTGGTCTCTGTTTGCCCTATCATACAAGGTTAATAGTGCATTTTGCTCGCCATTCGGCACGCTTTAAGATGCCGCCTAGCCCAGTACGCTATCTGAAATAGGAGCGACGTAAATTGAACAAATGTGATAGAATCTCGCTGAATACTTATATTAACCTTAATGTAAAATGATCTAATCGGGTCTCTGTTCGCCCTACCCTAGAAGTTTAATAGTGCATTTTACTCGCCATTTCATGCGCTTTGAGATGCCGCTTATCCCAATACGCTATCTGAAATAGGAGCGACGTAAATTGAACAAATGTGATAGAATTTCGCTGAATTCTTATATTAACCAAAATATAAAATGATCTAATCGGGTCTCTGTTTGCCTTATCCTAGAAGTTTAATAGTGCATTTCACTCGTCATATCATGCGCTTTGAGATGCCGCTAAGCACAATAAGCTATCTGGAATAGCAGCGACGTAAATTGAACAAATGTGATAGAATTAAGCCGCATTCTTATATTAACCGTGATATAAAATGATCTAATCGGGTCTCTGTTTGCCTTATCCTAGAAGTTTAATAGTGCATTTCACTCGCCATTTCACGCGCTTTAAGATGCCGCTTAGCCCAATACGCTATCTGAAATAGGAGCGACGTAAATTGAACAAATGTGATAGAATTTCCCTGAAATCTTATATTAAACAAAATATAAAATGATCTAATCGGGTCTCTGATTGCCCTATCATAGAAGTTTAGTAGTGCATTCTACTCGCCATTCCACGCGCTTTAAGATGCCGCCTAGCCTAGTACGCTATCTGAAATAGGAGCGACGTAAATTGAACAAATGTGATAGAATTACGCTGAATTCTTATATTAACCGTAATATAAAATGATCTAATCGGGTCTCTGTTTGCCTTATCCTAGAAGTTTAGTATTGCATTTTACTCGCCATTTCATGCGCTTAGAGATGCCGCTTAGCCCAATACGCTATCTGAAATAGGAGCGACGTAAATGGAACAAATGTGATAGAATTTCGCTGAATTCTTAAATTAACTATAATATAAAATGATCTAATCGGGTCACTGATTGCCCTTCCCTAGAAGTTTAATAGTGCATTTCACTCGTCATTTCATGCGCTTTGAGATGCCGCCTAGCCCAATACGCTACCTGAAATAGGAGCGACGTAAGTTGAACAAATGTGATAGAATTACGCTGAATTCTTGTATTAACCGAAATATAAAATGATCTAATCGGGTCTCTGTTTGCCTTATCCTAGAAGTTTGATAGTGCATTTTACTCGCCATTTCATGCGCTTTGAGATGCCGCTTAGCCCAATACGCTATCTGAAATAGGAGCGACGTAAATTGAACAAATGTGATAGAATTTTGCTGAATTCTTAAATTATCCATAATATTAGATGATGTAATCGGGTCTCTGCTTGCCCTACCCTAGAAGTTTAATAGTGCATTTTACTCGCCATTTCATGCGCTTTGAGATGCCGCTTAGCCCAATACGCTATCTGAAATAGGAGCAACGTAAATTGAACAAATGTGATAGAATTTTGCTGAATTCTTAAATTAACCATAATATAAAATGATCTAATCGGGTCTCTGTTCGCCCTACCATAGAAGTCTAATAGTGCATTTCACTCGTCATTCCACGCGCTTTAAGATGCCGCCGAGCCCAGTACGGTATCTGAAATAGGAGCGACGTAAATTGAACAAATGTGATAGAATTTTGGTGAATTCTTAAATTAACCATAATATAAAATGATCTAATCGGGTGTCTGTTTGCCGTACCCTAGAAGCTTAATATTGCATTTTACTCGCCATTTCATGCGCTTTGAGCTGCCGCTTAGCCCAATACGCTATCTGAAATAGGAGCGACGTAAGTTGAAAAAATGTGATAGAATTGCGCTGAATTCTTTTATGAACCATAATGTAAAATGATCTAATCGGGTCTCTGTTGTCCCTAGCCTAGAAGTTTAATAGTGCATTTTATTCTCCATTTCATGCGCTTTGAGATGCCGCTTAGCCCAATACGCTATCTGAAATAGGAGCGACGTAAATTGAACAAATGCGATAGAATTTCCCTGAAATCTTATATTAAACAAAATATAAAATGATCTAATCGGGTCTCTGATTGCCCTATCCTAGATGTTTAGTAGTGCATTTTACTCGCCATTCCACGCGCTTTAAGACGCCGCCTAGCCCAGTACGCTACCTGAAATAGGAGCGACGTAAGTTGAACAAATGTGATAGAATTACGCTGAATTCTTATATTAACCGTAATATAAAATGATATAATCGGGTCTCTGTTTGCCCTATCATAGAAGTTTAATAGTGCATTTTACTCGCCATTTCATGTGCTTTAAGGTGCCGCATAGCCCAATACGCTATCTGGAATAGGAGCGACGTAAATTGAACAAATGTGATAGAATTTCCCTGAATTCTTATATTAACCTTAATGTAAAATGATCTAATCGGGTCTCTGTTCGCCCTACCCTAGAAGTTTAATAGTGAATTTTACTCGCCATTTCATGCGCTTTGAGATGCCGCTTATCCCAATACGCTATCTGAAATAGGAGCGACGTAAATTGAACAAATGTGATAGAATTTCGCTGAATTCTTATATTAACCAAAATATAAAATGATCTAATCGGGTCTCTGTTTGCCTTATCCTAGAAGTTTAATAGTGCATTTCACTCGTCATATCATGCGCTTTGAGATGCCGCTAAGCACAATAAGCTATCTGGAATAGCAGCGACGTAAATTGAACAAATGTGATAGAATTAAGCCGCATTCTTATATTAACCGTGATATAAAATGATCTAATCGGGTCTCTGTTTGCCTTATCCTAGAAGTTTAATAGTGCATTTCACTCGCCATTTCACGCGCTTTAAGATGCCGCTTAGCCCAATACGCTATCTGAAATAGGAGCGACGTAAATTGAACAAATGTGATAGAATTTCCCTGAAATCTTATATTAAACAAAATATAAAATGATCTAATCGGGTCTCTGATTGCCCTATCATAGAAGTTTAGTAGTGCATTCTACTCGCCATTCCACGCGCTTTAAGATGCCGCCTAGCCTAGTACGCTATCTGAAATAGGAGCGACGTAAATTGAACAAATGTGATAGAATTACGCTGAATTCTTATATTAACCGTAATATAAAATGATCTAATCGGGTCTCTGTTTGCCTTATCCTAGAAGTTTAGTATTGCATTTTACTCGCCATTTCATGCGCTTAGAGATGCCGCTTAGCCCAATACGCTGTCTGAAATAGGAGCGACGTAAATGGAACAAATGTGATAGAATTTCGCTGAATTCTTAAATTAACTATAATATAAAATGATCTAATCGGGTCACTGATTGCCCTTCCCTAGAAGTTTAATAGTGCATTTCACTCGTCATTTCATGCGCTTTGAGATGCCGCCTAGCCCAATACGCTATCTGAAATAGGAGCGACGTAAGTTGAACAAATGTGATAGAATTACGCTGAATTCTTGTATTAACCGAAATATAAAATGATCTAATCGGGTCTCTGTTTGCCTTATCCTAGAAGTTTGATAGTGCATTTTACTCGCCATTTCATGCGCTTTGAGATGCCGCTTAGCCCAATACGCTATCTGAAATAGGAGCGACGTAAATTGAACAAATGTGATAGAATTTTGCTGAATTCTTAAATTATCCATAATATTAGATGATGTAATCGGGTCTCTGCTTGCCCTACCCTAGAAGTTTAATAGTGCATTTTACTCGCCATTTCATGCGCTTTGAGATGCCGCTTAGCCCAATACGCTATCTGAAATAGGAGCGACGTAAATTGAACAAATGTGATAGAATTTTGCTGAATTCTTAAATTAACCATAATATAAAATGATCTAATCGGGTCTCTGTTCGCCCTATCATAGAAGTCTAATAGTGCATTTCACTCGTCATTCCACGCGCTTTAAGATGCCGCCGAGCCCAGTACGGTATCTGAAATAGGAGCGACGTAAATTGAACAAATGTGATAGAATTTTGGTGAATTCTTAAATTAACCATAATATAAAATGATCTAATCGGGTGTCTGTTTGCCGTACCCTAGAAGCTTAATATTGCATTTTACTCGCCATTTCATGCGCTTTGAGCTGCCGCTTAGCCCAATACGCTATCTGAAATAGGAGCGACGTAAGTTGAAAAAATGTGATAGAATTGCGCTGAATTCTTTTATGAACCATAATGTAAAATGATCTAATCGGGTCTCTGTTGTCCCTAGCCTAGAAGTTTAATAGTGCATTTTATTCTCCATTTCATGCGCTTTGAGATGCCGCTTAGCCCAATACGCTATCTGAAATAGGAGCGACGTAAATTGAACAAATGCGATAGAATTTCCCTGAAATCTTATATTAAACAAAATATAAAATGATCTAATCGGGTCTCTGATTGCCCTATCCTAGATGTTTAGTAGTGCATTTTACTCGCCATTCCACGCGCTTTAAGATGCCGCCTAGCCCAGTACGCTACCTGAAATAGGAGCGACGTAAGTTGAACAAATGTGATAGAATTACGCTGAATTCTTATATTAACCGTAATATAAAATGATATAATCGGGTCTCTGTTTGCCCTATCATAGAAGTTTAATAGTGCATTTTACTCGCCATTTCATGTGCTTTAAGGTGCCGCATAGCCCAATACGCTATCTGGAATAGGAGCGACGTAAATTGAACAAATGTGATAGAATTTCCCTGAATTCTTATATTAACCTTAATGTAAAATGATCTAATCGGGTCTCTGTTCGCCCTACCCTAGAAGTTTAATAGTGCATTTTACTCGCCATTTCATGCGCTTTGAGATGCCGCTTAGCCCAATACGCTATCTGAAATAGGAGCGACGTAAATTGAACAAATGTGATAGAATTTTGCTGAATTCTTAAATTAACCATAATATAAAATGATCTAATCGGGTCTCTGTTCGCCCTACCATAGAAGTCTAATAGTGCATTTCACTCGTCATTCCACGCGCTTTAAGATGCCGCCGAGCCCAGTACGGTATCTGAAATAGGAGCGACGTAAATTGAACAAATGTGATAGAATTTTGGTGAATTCTTAAATTAACCATAATATAAAATGATCTAATCGGGTGTCTGTTTGCCGTACCCTAGAAGCTTAATATTGCATTTTACTCGCCATTTCATGCGCTTTGAGCTGCCGCTTAGCCCAATACGCTATCTGAAATAGGAGCGACGTAAGTTGAAAAAATGTGATAGAATTGCGCTGAATTCTTTTATGAACCATAATGTAAAATGATCTAATCGGGTCTCTGTTGTCCCTAGCCTAGAAGTTTAATAGTGCATTTTATTCTCCATTTCATGCGCTTTGAGATGCCGCTTAGCCCAACACGCTATCTGAAATAGGAGCGACGTAAATTGAACAAATGCGATAGAATTTCCCTGAAATCTTATATTAAACAAAATATAAAATGATCTAATCGGGTCTCTGATTGCCCTATCCTAGATGTTTAGTAGTGCATTTTACTCGCCATTCCACGCGCTTTAAGATGCCGCCTAGCCCAGTACGCTACCTGAAATAGGAGCGACGTAAGTTGAACAAATGTGATAGAATTACGCTGAATTCTTATATTAACCGTAATATAAAATGATATAATCGGGTCTCTGTTTGCCCTATCATAGAAGTTTAATAGTGCATTTTACTCGCCATTTCATGTGCTTTAAGGTGCCGCATAGCCCAATACGCTATCTGGAATAGGAGCGACGTAAATTGAACAAATGTGATAGAATTTCCCTGAATTCTTATATTAACCTTAATGTAAAATGATCTAATCGGGTCTCTGTTCGCCCTACCATAGAAGTCTAATAGTGCATTTCACTCGCCATTTCATGCGCTTTGAGATGCCGCTTAGCACAATACGCTATCTGAAATAGGAGCGACGAAAATTGAACAAATGTGATAGAATTACGCTGCATTCTTATATTAACCGTATTATAAAATGATCTAATCGGGTCTCTGTTTGCCTTATCCTAGAAGTTTAATAGTGCATTTTACTCGCCATTTCATGCGCTTTGAGATGCCGCTTAGCCCAATACGCTATCTGAAATAGGAGCGACGTAAATTGAACAAATGTGATAGAATTTCGCTGAATTCTTAAATTAACCATAATATAAAATGATCTAATCGGGTCTCTGTTCGCCCTACCATAGAAGTATAATAGTGCATTTCACTCGCCATTCCACGCGCTTTAAGATGCCGCCGAGCCCAGTACGGTATCTGAAATAGGAGCGACATAAATTGAACAAATGTGATAGAATTTTGCTGAATTCTTAAATTAACCATAATATAAAATGCTCTCATCGGGTCTCTGTTTGCCCAACCCTAGACGTTTAATAGTGCATTTTCCTCGCCATTTCATGCGCTTTGAGATGCCGCTAAGCCCAATACGCTATCTGAAATTCGAGCGACGTAAATTGAACAAATGTGATAGAATTTCGCTGAATTCTTATATTAACCAAAATATAAAATGATCTAATCGGGTCTCTGATTGCCCTATCATAGAAGATTAATAGTGCATTTCACTCGCCATTCCACGCGCTTTAAGATGCCGCCTAGCCCAGTACGCTATCTGAAATACGAGCGACGTAAATTGAACAAGAGTGATCGAATTTTGCTGAATTCTTAAATTAACCATAATATAAAATGATTTAATCGGGTCTCTGTTCGCCCTACCATAGAAGTCATATAGTGCATTTCACTCACCATTTCATGCGCTTTGAGATGCCGCTTAGTCCAATACGCTATCTGAAATAGGAGCGACGTAAATTGAACAATTGTGATAGAATTTAGCTGAATTCTTATATTAACCAAAATATAAAATTATCTAGTCGGGTCTCCGATTGCCATATCATAGAAGTTTAATAGTGCATTTTGATCGCCATTCCACGCGCTTTAAGATGCCGCCTAACCCAGTACGATATCTGAAATTGGAGCGACGTAAATTGAACAAATGTGACAGAATTTTGCTGACATCTTAAATTAACTATAATATAAAATGATCTAATCGGGTCTGTGTTTGCCCTACCCTACAAGTTTAGCAGTGCATTTTACTCGCCATTTCATGCGCTTTGAGATGCCGCTTAGCCCAATACGCTATCTGAAATAGGAGCGACGTAAATTGAACAAATGTGATAGAATTTCCCTGAATTCTTATATTAACCTTAATGTAAAATGATCTAATCGGGTCTCTGTTCTCCCTACCCTAGAAGTTTAATACTGCATTTCACTCGTCATTTCATGCGCTTTGAGTTGCCGCTTAGCCCAATACGATATCTGAAATAGGAGCGATGTAAATTGAACAAATGTGATAGAATTTCGCTGAATTCTTATATTAACCAAAATATAAAATGATCTAATCGGGTCTCTGTTTGCCTTATCCTAGAAGTTTAGTATTGCATTTTACTCGCCATTTCATGCGCTTTCAGATGCCGCTTAGCCCAACACGCTATCTGAAATAGGAGCGACGTAAATTGAACAAATGTGATAGAATTTCCCTGAAATCTTATATTAAACAAAATATAAAATGATCTAATCGGGTCTCTGATTGCCCTATCATAGAAGTTTAGCAGTGCATTTTACTCGCCATTCCACGCGCTTTAAGATGCCGCCTAGCCCAGAACGCTATCTGAAATAGGAGCGACCTGAATTGAACGAATGTGATAGAATTTTGCTGAATTCTTAAATTAACCATAATATAAAATGATCTAATCGGGTCTCTGCTTGCCCTACCCTAGAAGTTTAATAGTGCATTTTAGTCGCCATTTCATGCGCTTTGAGATGCCGCTTCGCCCAATACGCTATCTGAAATAGGAGCGACGTAAATTAAACAAATGTGATAGACTTTCCCTGAAATCTTATATTAAACAAAATATAAAATGATCTAAACGGGACTCTGATTGCCCTATCATAGAAGTTTAGTAGTGCATTTTACTCGACCTTCCACGTGCTTTAAGATGCCGCCTAGCCCAGTACACTATCTGAAATAGGAGCGACGTATGCTGAACAAATGTGATAGAATTACGCTGAATTCTTATATTAACCGTAATATAAAATGATCTAATCGGGTCTCTGTTCGCCCTACCCTAGAAGATTACAAGCGCATTTCACTCGTCATTTCATGCGCTTTGAGATGCCGCTTAGCCCAATACGCTATCTGAAATAGGAGCGACGTAAATTGAACAAATGTGATAGAATTTGGCTGAATTCTTAAATTAACCATAATATAAAATGATCTAATCGGGTCTCTGTTCGCCCTACCCTAGAAGTGTAATAGTGCATTCCACTCGCCATTTCATATGCTTTGAGATGCCGTTTAGCCCAATACGCTATCTGAAATGGGAGCGACGTAAATAGAACAATTGTGATAGAATTTCGCTGAATTCTTATATTAACCATAATATAAAATTTTCTAATCGGGTCTCTGTTTGCCCTACCCTAGAAGTTTAATAGTGTATTTTACTCGCCATTTCATGCGCTTTGAGATGGCGCTTAGCCCAATACGCTATCTGAAATAGGAGCGACGTAAATTGAACAAATGTGATAGAATTTCCCTGAAATCTTATATTAAACAAAATATAAAATGATCTAAACGGGACTCTGATTGCCCTATCATAGAAGTTTAGTAGTGCATTTTACTCGCCATTCCACGCGCTTTAAGATGCCGCCTAGCCCAGTACGCTATCTGAAATAGGAGCGACGTAAGTTGAACAAATGTGATAGAATTACGCTGAATTCTTATATTAACCGTAATATAAAATGATCTAATCGGGTCCCTGTTTGCCTTATCCTAGAAGTTTAATAGTGCATTTTACTCGCCATTTCATGCGCATTGAGATGCCGCTTAGCCCAATACGCTATCTGAAATAGGAGCGACGTAAATTGAACAAATATGATACAGTTTCGCTGAATTCTTAAATTAACCATAATATAAAATCATCTTATCGGGTCTCTGTTTGCCCTACCCTAGAAGTTTAATAGTGCATTTTACTCGCCATTTCTTGCGCTTTAAGATGCCGCCGAGCCCAGTACGCTATCTGAAGTAGGAGCGACGTAAGTTGAACAAATGTGATAGAATTACGCTGAATTCTTATATTAACCGTCATATAAAATGATCTAATCGGGTCTCTGTTTGCCTTATCCTAGAAGTTTAATAGTGCATTTTACTCGCCATTTCATGCGCATTGAGATGCCGCTTAGCCCAATAAGCTATCTGAAATAGGAGCGACGTAAATTGAACAAATGTGATAGAATTTCGCTGAATTCTTATATTAACCAAAATATAAAATGACCTAGTCGGGTCTCTGATTGCCCTATCATAGAAGTTTAATAGTGCATTTTGTTCGCCATTCCACGCGCTTTAAGTTGCCGCCTAGCCCAGTACGCTATCTGAAATAGGAGCGACGTAAATTGAACAAATGTGATACTATTTCCCTGAAACCTTATATTAAACAAAATATAAAATGATCTAATCGGGTCTCTGATTGCCCTATCACAGAAGTTTAGTAGTGCATTTTACTCGCCATTCCACGCGCTTTATGTTGCCGCCTAGCCCAGTACGCTATCTGAAATAGGAGCGACGTAAGTTGAACAAATGTGATAGAATTTTGCTGAATTCTTAAATTAACCATAATATAAAATGATCTAATCGGGTCTCTGTTTGCCCTACCCTAGAAGTTTAATAGTGCATTTTACTCGCCATTTCATGCGCTTTGAGATGCCGCTTAACCCAATACGCTATCTGAAATAGGAGCAACGAAAGTTGAACAAATGTGATAGAATTTCGCTGAATTATTTTATTAACCAGAATGTAAAATGGTCTAATCGGGTCTCTGTTCGCCCTAGCCTTGAAGTTTAATAGTGCATTTTACTCGTCATTTCATGCGCTTTGAGATGCCGCTTTGCCCAATACGGTATATCTGAAATAGGAGCGACGTAAATTGAACGAATGTGATAGAATTTCGCTCAATTCTTAAATTAACCATAATATAAAATGATCTAATCGGGTCTCTGATTGCCCTATCATAGAAGTTTAATAGTGCATTTTACTCGCTAATCCACGCGCTTTAAGATTCCGCCTAGCCCAGTACGCTATCTGAAATAGGAGCGACGTAAATTGAACAAATGTGATAGAATTTGGCTGAATTCTTAAATTAACCATAATATAAAATGATCTAATCGGGTCTCTGTTTGCCCTACCCTAGAACATTAATAGTGCATTTTACTCGCCATTTCATGCGCTTTGAGATGCCGCTTAGCCTAATACGCTATCTGAAATTGGAGCGACGTAAATTGAACAAATGTGATAGAATTTCGCTGAATTCTTATATTAACAAGAATATAAAATGATCTAATCGGGTCTCTGTTTGCCTTATCCTAGAAGTTTAGTATTGCATTTTACTCGCCATTTCATGCGCTTTGAGATGCCGCTTAGCCCAATACGCTATCTGAAATAGGAGCGACGTAAATTGAACAAATGTGATAGAATTTCGCTGAATTCTTAAATTAACTATAATATAAAATGATCTAATCGGGTCACTGATTGCCCTATCATAGAAGTTTAATAGTGCATTTTGCTCGCCATCCCACGCGCTTTAAGTTGCCGCCTAGCCCAGTACGCTATCTGAAATAGGAGCGACGTAAATTGATCTAATGTGATAGAATTTTGCTGAATTCTTAAATTAACCATAACATAAAATGATCTAATCGGGTCTCTGTTTGCCCTACCCTAGAAGTTTAATAGTGCATTTTACTCGCCATTCCACGCGCTTTAAGATGCCGCCTAGCCCAGTACGCTGTCTGAAATTGAAGCGACGTAAATTGAACAAGTGTGATAGAATCTCGCTGAATACTTATATTAACCTTAATGTAAAATGATCTAATCGGGTCTCTGTTCGCCCTACCCTAGAAGTTTAATAGTGCATTTCACTCGTCATTTCATGCGCTTTGAGATGACGCTTAACCCAATACGCTATCTGAAACAGGAGCGACGTAAGTTGAACAAATGTGACAGAATTACGCTGCATTCTTATATTCACCTTAATGTAAAATGATCTCCTCGGGTCTCTGTTCGCCCTACCCTAGATGTATAATAGTGCATTTCACTCGTCATTTCATGCGCTTTGAGATGCCGCTTAGCCCAATACGCTATCTGAAATAGGAGCGACGTAAATTGAACAAATGTGATAGAATTTCGCTGAATTCTTAAATTAACTATAATATAAAATGATCTAAGCGAGTCACTGATTGCCCTATCATAGAAGTTTAATAGTGCATTTTACTCGCCATTCCACGCGCTTTAAGTTGCCGCCTAGCCTAGTACGCTATCTGAAATAGGAGCGACGTAAATTGAACAAATGTGATAGAATTTTGCTGAATTCTTAAATTAAGCATAACATAAAATGATCTAATCGGGTCTCTGTTTGCCTTACCCTAGAAGTTTAATAGTGCATTTTACTCGTCATTTCATGCGCTTTGAGATGCCGCTTTGCCCAATACGCTATCTGAAATAGGAGCGACGTAAATTGAACAAATGTGATAGAATTTCGCTGAATTCTTAAATTAACTATAATATAAAATGATCTAATCGGGTCACTGATTGCCCTATCATAGAAGTTTAATAGTGCATTTTGCTCGCCATCCCACGCGCTTTAAGTTGCCGCCTAGCCCAGTACGCTATCTGAAATAGGAGCGACGTAAATTGATCTAATGTGATAGAATTTTGCTGAATTCTTAAATTAACCATAACATAAAATGATCTAATCGGGTCTCTGTTTGCCCTACCCTAGAAGTTTAATAGTGCATTTTACTCGCCATTCCACGCGCTTTAAGATGCCGCCTAGCCCAGTACGCTGTCTGAAATTGAAGCGACGTAAATTGAACAAGTGTGATAGAATCTCGCTGAATACTTATATTAACCTTAATGTAAAATGATCTAATCGGGTCTCTGTTCGCCCTACCCTAGAAGTTTAATAGTGCATTTCACTCGTCATTTCATGCGCTTTGAGATGACGCTTAACCCAATACGCTATCTGAAACAGGAGCGACGTAAGTTGAACAAATGTGACAGAATTACGCTGCATTCTTATATTCACCTTAATGTAAAATGATCTCCTCGGGTCTCTGTTCGCCCTACCCTAGATGTATAATAGTGCATTTCACTCGTCATTTCATGCGCTTTGAGATGCCGCTTAGCCCAATACGCTATCTGAAATAGGAGCGACGTAAATTGAACAAATGTGATAGAATTTCGCTGAATTCTTAAATTAACTATAATATAAAATGATCTAAGCGAGTCACTGATTGCCCTATCATAGAAGTTTAATAGTGCATTTTACTCGCCATTCCACGCGCTTTAAGTTGCCGCCTAGCCTAGTACGCTATCTGAAATAGGAGCGACGTAAATTGAACAAATGTGATAGAATTTTGCTGAATTCTTAAATTAAGCATAACATAAAATGATCTAATCGGGTCTCTGTTTGCCTTACCCTAGAAGTTTAATAGTGCATTTTACTCGTCATTTCATGCGCTTTGAGATGCCGCTTTGCCCAATACGCTATCTGAATTAGGAGCGACGTAAATTGAACAAATGTGATAGAATTTCCCTGAAATCTTATATTAAACAAAATATAAAACGATCTAATCGGGTCTCTGATTGCCCTACCCTAGAAGTTTAATAGTGCATTTTACTCGCCATTTCATGCGCTTTGAGATGCCGCTTAACCCAATACGCTATCTGAAATAGGAGCAACGAAAGTTGAACAAATGTGATAGAATTTCGCTGAATTATTTTATTAACCAGAATGTAAAATGGTCTAATCGGGTCTCTGTTCGCCCTAGCCTTGAAGTTTAATAGTGCATTTTACTCGTCATTTCATGCGCTTTGAGATGCCGCTTTGCCCAATACGGTATATCTGAAATAGGAGCGACGTAAATTGAACGAATGTGATAGAATTTCGCTCAATTCTTAAATTAACCATAATATAAAATGATCTAATCGGGTCTCTGTTTGCCCTACCCTAGAACATTAATAGTGCATTTTACTCGCCATTTCATGCGCTTTGAGATGCCGCTTAGCCTAATACGCTATCTGAAATTGGAGCGACGTAAATTGAACAAATGTGATAGAATTTCGCTGAATTCTTATATTAACAAGAATATAAAATGATCTAATCGGGTCTCTGTTTGCCTTATCCTAGAAGTTTAGTATTGCATTTGACTCGCCATTTCATGCGCTTTGAGATGCCGCTTAGCCCAATACACTATCTGAAATAGGAGCGACGTAAATTGAACAAATGTGATAGAATTTCGCTGAATTCTTAAATTAACTATAATATAAAATGATCTAATCGGGTCACTGATTGCCCTATCATAGAAGTTTAATAGTGCATTTTGCTCGCCATTCCACGCGCTTTAAGTTGCCGCCTAGCCCAGTACGCTATCTGAAATAGGAGCGACGTAAATTGAACAAATGTGATAGAATTTTGCTGAATTCTTAAATTAACCATAACATAAAATGATCTAATCGGGTCACTGTTTGCCCTACCCTAGAAGTTTAATAGTGCATTTTACTCGCCATTCCACACGCTTTAAGATGCCGCCTAGCCCAGTACGCTGTCTGAAATTGAAGCGACGTAAATTGAACAAGTGTGATAGAATCTCGCTGAATACTTATATTAACCTTAATGTAAAATGATCTAATCGGGTCTCTGTTCGCCCTACCCTAGAAGTTTAATAGTGCATTTCACTCGTCATTTCATGCGCTTTGAGATGACGCTTAACCAATACGCTATCTGAAACAGGAGCGACGTAAGTTGAACAAATGTGACAGAATTACGCTGCATTCTTATATTCACCTTAATGTAAAATGATCTCCTCGGGTCTCTGTTCGCCGTACCCTAGATGTATAATAGTGCATTTCACTCGTCATTTCATGCGCTTTCAGATGCCGCTTAGCCCAATACGCTATCTGAAATAGGAGCGACGTAAATTGAACAAATGTGATAGAATTTCCGTGAAATCTTATATTAAACAAAATATAAAATGATCTAATCGGGTCTCTGATTGCCCTATCATAGAAGTTTAGTAGTGCATTTTACTCGTCATTCCACGCGCTTTAAGGTGCCGCCTAGCCCAGTACGCTATCTGAAATAGGAGCGACGTAAGTTGAACAAATGTGTTAGAATTACGCTGAATTCTTATATTAAGCATAACATAAAATGATCTAATCGGGTCTCTGTTTGCCTTACCCTAGAAGTTTAATAGTGCATTTTACTCGTCATTTCATGCGCTTTGAGATGCCGCATTGCCCAATACGCTATCTGAAACAGGAGCGACGTAAATTCAACAAATGTGATAGAATTTCGCTGAATTCTTAAATTAACCATAATATAAAATGATCTCATCGGGTCTCTGTTTTCCCTACCCTAGAAGTTTAATAGTGCATTTTACTCGCCATTTTATGCGCTTTGAGATGCCGCATAGCCCAATACGCTACCTGAAATAGGAGCGACGTAAATTGAACAAATGTGATAGAATTTCCGTGAAATCTTATATTAAACAAAATATAAAATGATCTAATCGGGTCTCTGATTGCCCTATCATAGAAGTTTAGTAGTGCATTTTACTCGTCATTCCACGCGCTTTAAGGTGCCGCCTAGCCCAGTACGCTATCTGAAATAGGAGCGACGTAAGTTGAACAAATGTGTTAGAATTACGCTGAATTCTTATATTAACCGTAATATTAAATGATCTAATCGGGTCTCTGTTTGCCCTACCCTAGAAGTGTAATAGTGCATTTTATTCCCCATTTCATGCGCTTTTAGATGCCGCTTAGCCTAGGACGCTATCTGAAATAGGAACGACGTAAATTGAACAAATGTGATAGAATTTCACTGAATTCTTAAATTAACGATAATATAAAATGATCTAATCGGGTCCCTGTTTGCCCTACCGTAGAAGTTTAATAGTGCATTTTACTCGCCATTGCATGTGCTTTGAGATGCCGCATAGCCCAATACGCTATCTGAAATAGGAGCGACGTAAATTGAACAAATGTGATAGAATTTCCGTGAATTCTTATATTAACCTTAATGTAAAATGATCTAATCGGGTCTCTGTTCGCCCTACCATAGAAGTTTAATAGTGCATTTCACTCGCCATTTCATGCGCTTTGAGATGCCGCTTAGCCCAGTACGCTATCTGAAATTGGAGCGACGTAAATTGAACAAATGTGATAGAATTTCACTGAATTCTTATATTAACCAAAATATAAAATGATCTAATCGGGTCTCTGATTACCCTAGCATAGTAGTTTAATAGTGCATTTTACTCGCCATTCCGAGCGCTTTAAGATGCCGCATAGCCCAATACGCTATCTGAAATAGGAGCGACGTAAATTGAACAAATGTGATAGAATTTCACTGAATTCTTATATTAACCAAAATATAAAATGATCTAATCGGGTCTCTGATTGCCCTATCATAGAAGATTAATAGTGCATTTTACTCACCACTCCACACGCTTTAGGATGCCACCTAGCCCAGTACGCTATCCGAAATAGGAGCGACGTAAACTGAACAATGTGATAGAATTTTGCTGAATTCTTAAATTAACCATAATATAAAATGATCTAATCGGGTCTCTGTTTGCCCTACCCTAGAAGTTTAATTGTGCATTTTACTCGCCATTTCATGCGCTTTGAGATGACGCTTAACCCAATACGCTATCTGAAATAGGAGCAACGAAAGTTGAACAAATGTGATAGAATTTCGCTGAATTATTTTATTAACCAGAATGTAAAATGATCTAATCGGGTCTCTGTTCGCCCTAGCCTAGAAGTTTAATAGTGCATTTTATTCGCCATTTCATGCGCTTTGAGATGCCGCGTAGCCCAATACGCTATCTGAAATAGGAGCGACGTAAATTGAACAAATGTGATAGAATTTCCCTGAATTCTTATATTAACCTTAATGTAAAATGATCTAATCGGGTCTCTGTTCGCCCTACCCTAGAAGTTTAATAGTGCATTTTACTCGCCATTTCTTGCGCTTTGAGATGCCGCTTTGCCCAATAAGCTATCTGAAATAGGAGCGACGTAAATTGAACAAATGTGAGAGAATTTCGCTGAATTCTTATATTAACCTTAATGTAAAATGTTCTAATCGGGTCTCTGTTCGCCCTACCCTTGAAGATTAATAGTGCATTTCACTCGTCATTTCATGCGCTTTGAGATGCCGCTTAGCCCAATACGCTATCTGAAATAGGAGCGACGTAAGTTGAACAAATGTGATAGAATTTCGCTGAATTCTTATATTAACCAAAATATAAAATGGTCTAATCGGGTCTCTGATAGCCCTATCAGAGAAGTTTAATAGTGCATTTTACTCGCCAATCCACGCGCGTTAAGATTCCGCCTAGCCCAGTACGCTATCTGAAATAGGAGCGACGTAAATTGAACAAATGTGATAGAATTTGGCTGAATTCTTAAATTAACCATAATATAAAATGATCTAATCGGGTCCCTGTTTGCCCTACCCTAGAAGTTTAATAGTGCATTTTACTCGCCATTTCATGCGCTTTGAGATGGCGCTTAGCCCAATACGCTATCTGAAATAGGAGCGACGTAAGTTGAACAGATGTGATAGAATTACGCTGAATTCTTATATTAACCGTAATATAAAATGATCTAATCGGGTCTCTGTTTGCCTTATCCTAGAAGTTTAATAGTTCATTTTACTCGCCATTTCATGCGCATTGAGATGCCGCTCAGCCCAATACGCTATCTGAAATAGGTGCGACGTAAATTGAACAAATATGATAGAGTTTCGCTGAATTCTTAAATTAACCATAATATAAAATGATCTTATCCGGTCTCTGTTTGCCCTACCCTAGAAGTTTAATAGGGCATTTTACTCGCCATTTCGTGCGCTTTCAGATGCCGCGTAGCCCAATATGCTATCTGAAATATGAGCGACGTAAATTGAACACATGTGATAGAGTTTCGCTGAATTCTTATATTAACCTTAATGTAAAATGATCTAATCGGATCTTTGTTCGCCGTACCCTAGAAGTTTAATAGTGCATTTCACTCGTCATTTCATGCGCTTTGCGATGCCGCTTAGCCCAATAAGCTATCTGAAATAGGAGCGACGTAAATTGAACAAATGTGATAGAATTTCGCTGAATTCTTATATTAACCAAAATATAAAATGATCTAGTCGGGTCTCTGATTGCCCTATCATAGAAGTTTAATAGTGCATTTAGCTCGCCTTTCCACACGCTTTAAGATGCCGCCTAGCCCAGTACGCTATCTGAAATTGGAGCAACGTAAATTGAACAAATGTGATAGAATTTCGCTGAATTCTTAAATTAACCATAACAGAAAATGATCTAATCGGGTCTCTGTTTGCCCTACCCTAGAAGTTTAATAGTGCATTTTACTCGCCATTTCTTAAGCTTTGAGATGCCGCTTTGCCCAATAAGCTATCTGAAATATGAGCGACGTAAATTGAACACATGTGATAGAGTTTCGCTGAATTCTTATATTAACCAAAATATAAAATGATCTAATCGGGTCTCTGTTTGCCCTACCCTAGAAGATTAATAGTGCATTTTACTCGCCATTTCATGCGCTTTGAGATGCCGCTTAACCCAATACGCTATCTGAAATAGGAGCAACGAAAGTTGAACAAATGTGATAGAATTTCGCTGAATTATTTTATTAACCAGAATGTAAAATGATCTAATCGGGTCTCTGTTCGCCCTAGCCTAGAAGTTTAATAGTGCATTTTACTCGCCATTTCTTGCGCTTTGAGGTGCCGTTTTGCCCAATAAGCTATCTGAAATAGGAGCGACGTAAATTGAACAAATGTGAGAGAATTTCGCTGAATTCTTATATTAACCTTAATGTAAAATGTTCTAATCGGGTCTCTGTTCGCCCTACCCTTGAAGATTAATAGTGCATTTCACTCGTCATTTCATGCGCTTTGAGATGCCGCTTAGCCCAATACGCTATCTGAAATAGGAGCGACGTAAATTGAACGAATGTGATAGAATTTCGCTAGATTCTTATATTAACCAAAATATAAAATGATCTAATCGGGTCTCCGATAGCCCTATCATAGAAGTTTAATATTGCATTTTGCTCGCCATTTCACGCGCTTTAAGATGCCGCCTAGCCCAGTACGCTATCTGAAATAGGAGCGACGTAAGTTGAACAAATGTGATAGAATTACGCTGAATTCTTATATTAACCAAAATATAAAATGATCTAGTCGGGTCTCTGATTGCCCTATCATAGAAGTTTAATAGCGCATTTTACCCGCCATTCCACGCGCTTTAAGATGCCGCCTAGCCCAGTACGCTATCTGTAATAGGAGCGGCGTAAATTGAACAAATGTGATAGAATTTCGCTGAATTCTTATATTAACCAAAATATAAAATGATCTAGTCGGGTCTCTGATTGCCCTATCATAGAAGTTTAATAGTGCATTTAGCTCGCCTTTCCACACGCTTTAAGATGCCGCCTAGCCCAGTACGCTATCTGAAATTGGAGCAACGTAAATTGAACAAATGTGATAGAATTTCGCTGAATTCTTAAATTAACCATAACACAAAATGATCTAATCGGGTCTCTGTTTGCCCTACCCTAGAAGTTTAATAGTGCACTTTACTCGCCATTTGTTGCGCTTTGAGATGCCGCTATGCCCAATAAGCTATCTGAAATAGGAGCGACGTAAATTGAACAAATGTGAGAGAATTTCTCTGAATTCTTATATTAACCTTAATGTAAAATGTTCTAATTGGGTCTCTGTTCGCCCTACCCTTGAAGATTAATAGTGCATTACACTCGTCATTTCATGCGCTTTGAGATGCCGCTTAGCCCAATACGCTATCTGAAATAGGAGCGACGTAAGTTGAACAAATGTGATAGAATTTCGCTGAATTCTTATATTAACCAAAATATAAAATGATCTAATCGGGTCTCTGATAGCCCTATCATAGAAGTTTAATAGCGCATTTTACCCGCCATTCCACGCGCTTTAAGATGCCGCCTAGCCCAGTACGCTATCTGAAATAGGAGCGGCGTAAATTGAACAAATGTGATAGAATTTCGCTGAATTCTTACATTAACCAAAATATAAAATGATCTAGTCTGGTCTCTGATTGCCCTATCATAGAAGGTTAATAGTGTATTTTACTCGCCATTCCACACGCTTTAAGATGCCGCCTAGCCCAGTACGCTGTCTGAAATAGGAGCGACGTAAATTGAACAAATGTGATAGAATTTTGCTGAATTCTTAAATTAACCATAATATAAAATGGTCTAATCGGGTCTCTGTTTGCCCTACCCTAGAAGTGTAATAGTGCATTTCACTCGACATTTCATGCGCTTTGAGATGCCGCTAAGCCCAATAAGCTATCTGTAATAGGAGCGACGTAAATTGAACAAATGTGATAGAATTTCGTTGAATTCTTATATTAACCAAAATATAAAATGATCTAATCGGGTCTCTGATTGCCCTATCATAGAAGTTTAATAGTGCATTTTACTCGCCATTCCACGCGCTTTAAGATGCCGCATGGCCCAGCACGCTATCTGAAACAGGAGCGACGTAAATTGAACAAATGTGATAGAATTTTGCTGACATCTTAAATTAACCATAATATAAAATGATCTAATCGGGTCTCTGTTTGCCCTACCCTAGAAGTTTAATAGTGCATTTCACTCGTCATTTCATGCGCTTTGAGATGCCGCTAAGCCCAATAAGCTATCTGTAATAGGAGCGACGTAAATTTTGCAAATGTGATAGAATTTCGTTGAATTCTTATATTAGCCAAAATATAAAATGATCTAATCGGGTCTCTGATTGCCCTATCATAGAAGTTTAATAGTGCATTTTACTCGCCATTCCACGCGCTTTAAGATGACGCCTAGCCCAGTACGGTATCTGAAATAGGAGCGACGTAACTTGAACAAATGTGATAGAATCACGCTGCATTCTTATATTAACCGTAATATAAAATGATCTAATCGGGTCTCTGTTTGCCTTATCCTAGAAGTATAATAGTGCATTATACTCGCCATTTCATGCGCTTTTAGATGCCGCTTAGCCCAGGACGCTATCTGAAATAGGAACGACGTAAATTGAACAAATGTGAGAGAATTTTGCTGAATTCTTAAATTAACCATAATATAAAATGACCTAATCGGGTCTCTGTTTGCCCTACCCTAGAAGTTTAATAGGGCATTTCACCCGTCATTTCATGCGCTTTGAGATGCCGCTAAGCCCAATAAGCTATCTGTAATAGAAGCGACGTAAGTTGAACAAATGTGTTAGAATTACGCTGAATTCTTATATTAACCGTAATATGAAATGATCTAATCGGGTCTCTGTTTGCCCTACCCTAGAAGTTTAATAGTGCATTATACTCGTCATTTCATGCGGATTGAGATGCCGCTAAGCCCAATAAGCTGAAATAGGAGCGACGTAAATTGAACAAATGTGATAGAATTTCGCAGAATTCTTATATTAACCAAAATATAAAATGATCTAATCGGGTCTCTGTTCCCCCTAGCCTAGTAGTTTAATAGTGCATTTTATTCGCCATTTTATGCGCTTTGAGATGCCTCTTAGCCGAATACGCTATCTGAAATAGGAGCGACGTAAATTGAACAGATGTGATAGAATCTCCCTGAAATCTTATATTAACCATAATATAAAATGATCTAATCGGGTCTCTGTTCGCCCTAGCCTAGAAGTTTAATAGTGCATTTTATTCGCCATTTCATGCGCCTTTAGATGCCGCTTAGCCTAGGACGCTATCTGAAATAGGAACGACGTAAATTGAACAAATGTGATAGAATTTCACTGAATTCTTAAACTAACAATAATATAAAATGATCTAATCGGGTCCCTGTTTGCCCTACCGTAGAAGTTTAATAGTGCATTTTACTCGCCATTGCATGTGCTTTGAGATGCCGCATAGCCCAATACGCTATCTGAAATAGGAGCGACGTAAATTGAACAAATGTGATAGAATTTCCGTGAATTCTTATATTAACCTTAATGTGAAATGATCTAATCGGGTCTCTGTTCGCCCTACCATAGAAGTCTAATAGTGCATTTCTCTCGCCATTTCATCCCCTTTGAGATGCCGCTTAGCCCAATACGCTATCTGACATAGGAGCGACGTAAGTTGAACAAATGTGATAGAATTTCGCTGAATTCTTTTATTAACCATAATATAAAATGATCTGATCGGGTCTCTGTTCGCCCTAGCCTAGAAGTTTAATAGTGCATTTTATTCGCCATTTCATGCGCTTTGAGATGCCGCTTAGCCGAATACGCTATCTGAAATAGGAGCGACGTAAATTAAACAAATGTGATAGAATTCCCGTGAATCCTTGTATTAACATTAATGTAAAATGATCTAATCGGGTCTCTGTTCGCCCTACCATAGAAGTCTAATGGTGCATTTCACTCGCCATTTCATGCGCTTTGAGATCCCGCTTAGCCCAATACGCCATCTGAAATAGGAGCGACGTAAATTGAACAAATGTGATAGAATTTCCCTGAAATCTTATATTAATCAAAATATAAAATGATCTAATCGGGTCTCTGATTGCCCTATCATAGAAGATTAGTAGTGCATTTTACTCGCCATTCCACGAGCTTTAAGCTGCCGCCTAGACCAGTACGCTATCTGAAATAGGAGCGACGTAACTTGAACAAATGTTCATTACGCTGAATTCTTATATTAACCGTAATATAAAATGATCTAGTCGGGTCTCTGTTTGCCCTATCCTAGAAGTTTAATAGCGCATTTTACTCGCCATTTCATGCGCTTTGAGATGCCGCTTAGCCCAATACGCTATCTGGAATAGGAGCGACGTAAATTGAACAAATGTGATAGAATTTCCGTGAATTCTTATATTAACCTTAATGTAAAATGATCCAATCGGGTCTCTGTTCGCCCTACCATAGAATTCTAATAGTGCATTTCACTCGCCATTTCATGCGCTTTGAGATGCCGCTTAGCACAATACGCTATCTGAAATAGGAGCGACGTAAGTTGAAGAAATGTGATAGAATTACGCTGAATTTTTTATTAACCATAATGTAAAATGATCTGCTCGGGTCACTGTTCGCTCTAGCCTAGAAGTTTAATAGTGCATTTTATTCGCCATTTCATGCGCTTTGAGATGCCGCTCAGCCCAATACGCTATCTGACATTGGAGCGACGTAAATTGAACAAATGTGATAGAATTTCGCTGAATTCTTAAATTAACCAAAATATAAAATGATCTAATCGGGTCTCTGATTGCCCTCTCATAGAATTTTAATAGTGCATTTTACTCGCCATTCCACGCGCTTTAAGATGCCGCCTAGCCCAGTATGCTATCTGAAATAGGAGCGACGTAAATTGAGCAAATGTGATAGAATTTTGCTGAATTCTTAAATTAACCATAATATAAAATGATCTAATCGGGTCTCTGTCTGCCCTACCCTAGAAGTTTAATAGTGCATTTTACTCGCCATTTCATGCGCTTTGAGATCCCGCTTAGCCCAATACGCTATCTGAAATAGGAGCGACGTAAATTGAACAAATGTGATAGAATTTGGCTGAATTCTTAAATTAACCATAATATAAAATCATCTTATCGGGTCTCTGTTTGCCCTACCCTAGAAGTTTAATAGTGCATTTTACTCGCCATTTCTTGCGCTTTAAGATGCCGCCGAGCCCAGTACGCTATCTGAAGTAGGAGCGACGTAAGTTGAACAAATGTGATAGAATTACGCTGAATTCTTATATTAACCGTAATATAAAATGATCTAATCGGTTCTCTGTTCACCCTACCCTAGAAGTTTAAGAGTGCCTTTCACTCGTCATTTCATGCGCTTTGAGATGCCGCATAGCCCAATACGCTATCTGAAATAGGAGCGACGTAAATTGAACAATTGTGATAGAATTTAGCTGAATTCTTATATTAACCAAAATATAAAATTATCTAGTCGGGTCTCTGATTGCCATATCATAGAAGTTTCATAGTGCATTTTGATCGCCATTCCACGCGCTTTAAGATGCCGACTAAGCCAGTACGATATCTAAAATTGGAGCGACGTAAATTGAAAAAATGTGACAGAATTTTGCTGACATCTTAAATTAACTATAATATAAAATGATCTAATCGGGTCTGTGTTTGCCCTACCCTACAAGTTTAGCAGTGCATTTTACTCGCCATTTCATGCGCTTTGAGATGCCGCTTAGCCCAATACGCTATCTGAAATAGGAGCGACGTAAATTGAACAAATGTGATAGAATTTCCCTGAATTCTTATATTAACCTTAATGTAAAATGATCTAATCGGGTCTCTGTTCTCCCTACCCTAGAAGTTTAATACTGCATTTCACTCGTCATTTCATGCGCTTTGAGTTGCCGCTTAGCCCAATACGATATCTGAAATAGGAGCGATGTAAATTGAACAAATGTGATAGAATTTCGCTGAATTCTTATATTAACCAAAATATAAAATGATCTAATCGGGTCTCTGTTTGCCTTATCCTAGAAGTTTAGTATTGCATTTTACTCGCCATTTCATGCGCTTTCAGATGCCGCTTAGCCCAACACGCTATCTGAAATAGGAGCGACGTAAATTGAACAAATGTGATAGAATTTCCCTGAAATCTTATATTAAACAAAATATAAAATGATCTAATCGGGTCTCTGTTTGCCTTATCCTAGAAGTTTAGTATTGCATTTTACTCGCCATTTCATGCGCTTTCAGATGCCGCATAGCCCAATACGCTATCTGAAATAGGAGCGACGTAAATTGAACAAATGTGATAGAATTTCCGTGAAATCTTATATTAAACAAAATATAAAATGATCTAATCGGGTCTCTGATTGCCCTATCATAGAAGTTTAGTAGTGCATTTTACTCGTCATTCCACGCGCTTTAAGGTGCCGCCTAGCCCAGTACGCTATCTGAAATAGGAGCGACGTAAGTTGAACAAATGTGTTAGAATTACGCTGAATTCTTATATTAACCGTAATATGAAATGATCTAATCGGGTCTCTGTTTGCCCTACCCTAGAAGTGTAATAGTGCATTTTATTCCCCATTTCATGCGCTTTTAGATGCCGCTTAGCCTAGGACGCTATCTGAAATAGGAACGACGTAAATTGAACAAATGTGATAGAATTTCACTGAATTCTTAAATTAACGATAATATAAAATGATCTAATCGGGTCCCTGTTTGCCCTACCGTAGAAGTTTAATAGTGCATTTTACTCGCCATTGCATGTGCTTTGAGATGCCGCATAGCCCAATACGCTATCTGAAATAGGAGCGACGTAAATTGAACAAATGTGATAGAATTTCCGTGAATTCTTATATTAACCTTAATGTAAAATGATCTAATCGGGTCTCTGTTCGCCCTACCATAGAAGTCTAATAGTGCATTTCACTCGCCATTTCATGCGCTTTGAGATGCCGCTTAGCCCAGTACGCTATCTGAAATAGGAGCGACGTAAATTGAGAACAATGTGATAGAATTTCACTGAATTCTTATATTAACCAAATATAAAATGATCTAATCGGGTCTCTGATTACCCTAGCATAGTAGTTTAATAGTGCATTTTACTCGCCATTCCGAGCGCTTTAAGATGCCGCATAGCCCAATACGCTATCTGAAATAGGAGCGACGTAAATTGAACAAATGTGATAGAATTACGCTGAATTCTTATATTAACCTTAATGTAAAATGTTCTAATCGGGTCTCTGTTTGCCTACCCTGGAAGTTTAATAGTGCATTTTACTCGCCATTTCTTAAGCTTTGAGATGCCGCTTTGCCCAATAAGCTATCTGAAATAGGAGCGACGTAAATTGAACAAATGTGACAGAATTACGCTGCATTTTTATATTCACCTTAACGTAAAATGATCTCTTCGGGTCTCTGTTCGCCCTACCCTAGAAGTATAATAGTGCATTTCACTCGTCATTTCATGCGCTTTGAGATGCCGCCTAGCCCAATACGCTATCTGAAATAGGAGCGACGTAAATTGAACAAATGTGATAGAATTTCGCTGAATTCTTATATTAACCAAAGTATAAAATGATCTAGTCTGGTCTCTGATTGCCCTATCATAGAAGGTTAATAGTGTATTTTACTCGCCATTCCACACGCTTTAAGATGCCGCCTAGCCCAGTACGCTATCTGAAATAGGAGCGACGTAAGTTGAACAAATGTGATAGAATTTTGCTGAATTCTTAAATTAACCATAATATAAAATGATCTAATCGGGTCTCTGTTTGCCTTATCCTAGAAGTTTAATAGTGCATTTTACTCGCCATTTCATGCGCATTGAGATGCCGCTTAGCCCAATAAGCTATCTGAAATAGGAGCGACGTAAATTGAACAAATGTGATAGAATTTCGCTGAATTCTTATATTAACCAAAATATAAAATGACCTAGTCGGGTCTCTGATTGCCCTATCATAGAAGTTTAATAGTGCATTTTGTTCGCCATTCCACGCGCTTTAAGTTGCCGCCTAGCCCAGTACGCTATCTGAAATAGGAGCGACGTAAATTGAACAAATGTGATAGAATTTCGCTGAATTCTTATATTAATCAAAATATAAAATGATCTAATCGGGACTCTGATTGCCCTATCATAGAAGTTTAATAATGCATTTTAATCGCCATTCCACGCGCTTTAAGATGCCGCCTAGCCCAGTACGCTATCTGAAATAGAAGCGACGTAAATTGAACAAATGTGATAGAATTTTGCTGAATTCTTAATTAACATAATATAAAATGGTCTAATCGGGTCTGTGTTTGCCCTATCCTAGAAGTGTAATAGTGCATTTCACTCGTCATTTCAGGCGCCTTGAGATGCCGCTAAGCCCAATAAGCTATCTGAAATAGCAGCGACGTAAATTGAACAAATGTGATACTATTTCCCTGAAACCTTATATTAAACAAAATATAAAATGATCTAATCGGGTCTCTGATTGCCCTATCACAGAAGTTTAGTAGTGCATTTTACTCGCCATTCCACGCGCTTTATGTTGCCGCCTAGCCCAGTACGCTATCTGAAATAGGAGCGACGTAAGTTGAACAAATGTGATAGAATTTTGCTGAATTCTTAAATTAACCATAATATAAAATGATCTAATCGGGTCTCTGTTTGCCCTACCCTAGAAGTTTAATAGTGCATTTTACTCGCCATTTCATGCGCTTTGAGATGCCCTCTTACCCAATACGCTATCTGAAATAGGAGCAACGAAAGTTGAACAAATGTGATAGAATTTCGCTGAATTATTTTATTAACCAGAATGTAAAATGGTCTAATCGGGTCTCTGTTCGCCCTAGCCTTGAAGTTTAATAGTGCATTTTACTCGTCATTTCATGCGCTTTGAGATGCCGCTTTGCCCAATACGGTATATCTGAAATAGGAGCGACGTAAATTGAACGAATGTGATAGAATTTCGCTCAATTCTTAAATTAACCATAATATAAAATGATCTAATCGGTCTCTGATTGCCCTATCATAGAAGTTTAATAGTGCATTTTACTCGCTAATCCACGCGCTTTAAGATTCCGCCTAGCCCAGTACGCTATCTGAAATAGGAGCGACTTAAATTGAACAAATGTGATAGAATTTGGCTGAATTCTTAAATTAACCATAATATAAAATGATCTAATGGGGTCTCTGTTTGCCCTACCCTAGAACATTAATAGTGCATTTTACTCGCCATTTCATGCGCATTGAGATGCCGCTTAGCCTAATACGCTATCTGAAATTGGAGCGACGTAAATTGAACAAATGTGATAGAATTTCGCTGAATTATTTTATTAACCAGAATGTAAAATGATCTAATCTGGTCTCCGTTCGCCCTAGCCTAGAAGTTTAATAGTGGATTTTACTGGGCATTCCACGCGCTTTAAGATGCCGCCTAGCCCAGTACGCTATCTGAAATAGGAGCGACCTAAATTGAACGAATGTGATAGAATTTCCTTGAATTCTTATATTAACCTTAATGTAAAATGATCTAATCGGGTCTCTGTTCGCCCTACCCTAGAAGTTTAATAGTGCATATCACTCGTCACTTCATGCGCTTTGAGATGCCGCTAAGCCCAATAAGCTATCAAAAATAGGAGCGACGTAAATTGAACAAATGTGATAGAATTTCCCTGAAATCTTATATTAAACAAAATATAAAATGATCTAATCGGGTCTCTGATTGCTCTATCATAGAAGTTTAGTAGTGCATTTTACTCGCCCTTCCACGCGCTTTAAGATGCCGCCTAGCCCAGTAGGCTATCTGAAATAGGAGCGACGTAAGATGAACAAATGTGATAGAATTACGCAGAATGCTTATATTAACCGTAATATAAAATGAACTAATCGGGTCTCCGTTTGCCTTATCCTAGAAGTTTAATAGCGCATTTTACTCGCCATTTCATGCGCTCTGAGAGGCCGCTTAGCCCAATACGCTATCTGAAATAGGAGCGACGTAAATTCAACAAATGTGATAGAATTTCGCTGAATTCTTAAATTAACCATAATATAAAATGACCTAATCGGGTCTCTGTTTGCCCTACCCTAGAAGTTTAATAGTGCATTTCACTCGCCATTTCATGCGCTTTGAGATGCCGCATAGCCCAATACGCTATCTGAAATAGGAGCGACGTAAATTGAACAAATGTGATAGAATTTCGTTGAATTCTTATATTAACCTTAATGTAAAATGATATAATCGGGTCTCTGTTTGCCTTATCCTAGAAGTTTAATAGTGCATTATACTCGTCATTTCATGCGGATTGAGATGCCGCTAAGCCCAATAAGCTGAAATAGGAGCGACGTAAATTGAACAAATGTGATAGAATTTCGCAGAATTCTTATATTAACCAAAATATAAAATGATCTAATCGGGTCTCTGTTCGCCCTAGCCTAGTAGTTTAATAGTGCATTTTATTCGCCATTTTATGCGCTTTGAGATGCCGCTTAGCCGAATACGCTATCTGAAATAGGAGCGACGTAAATTGAACAGATGTGATAGAATCTCCCTGAAATCTTATATTAACCATAATATAAAATGATCTAATCGGGTCTCTGTTCGCCCTAGCCTAGAAGTTTAATAGTGCATTTTATTCGCGATTTCATGCGCTTTTAGATGCCGCTTAGCCTAGGACGCTATCTGAAATAGGAACGACGTAAATTGAACAAATGTGATAGAATTTCACTGAATTCTTAAACTAACAATAATATAAAATGATCTAATCGGGTCCCTGTTTGCCCTACCGTAGAAGTTTAATAGGGCATTTTACTCGCCATTGCATGTGCTTTGAGATGCCGCATAGCCCAATACGCTATCTGAAATAGGAGCGACGTAAATTAAACAAATGTGATAGAATTTCCGTGAATCCTTGTATTAACATTAATGTAAAATGATCTAATCGGGTCTCTGTTCGCCCTACCATAGAAGTCTAATGGTGCATTTCACTCGCCATTTCATGCGCTTTGAGATCCCGCTTAGCCCAATACGCCATCTGAAATAGGAGCGACGTAAATTGAACAAATGTGATAGAATTTCCCTGAAATCTTATATTAACCAAAATATAAAATGATCTAATCGGGTCTCTGATTACCCTAGCATAGTAGTTTAATAGTGCATTTTACTCGCCATTCCGAGCGCTTTAAGATGCCGCATAGCCCAATACGCTATCTGAAATAGGAGCGACGTAAATTGAACAAATGTGATAGAATTACGCTGAATTCTTATATTAACCTTAATGTAAAATGTTCTAATCGGGTCTCTGTTTGCCCTACCCTGGAAGTTTAATAGTGCATTTTACTCGCCATTTCTTAAGCTTTGAGATGCCGCTTTGCCCAATAAGCTATCTGAAATAGGAGCGACGTAAATTGAACAAATGTGACAGAATTACGCTGCATTTTTATATTCACCTTAACGTAAAATGATCTCTTCGGGTCTCTGTTCGCCCTACCCTAGAAGTATAATAGTGCATTTCACTCGTCATTTCATGCGCTTTGAGATGCCGCCTAGCCCAATACGCTATCTGAAATAGGAGCGACGTAAATTGAACAAATGTGATAGAATTTCGCTGAATTCTTATATTAACCAAAGTATAAAATGATCTAGTCTGGTCTCTGATTGCCCTATCATAGAAGGTTAATAGTGTATTTTACTCGCCATTCCACACGCTTTAAGATGCCGCCTAGCCCAGTACGCTATCTGAAATAGGAGCGACGTAAGTTGAACAAATGTGATAGAATTTTGCTGAATTCTTAAATTAACCATAATATAAAATGATCTAATCGGGTCTCTGTTTGCCTTATCCTAGAAGTTTAATAGTGCATTTTACTCGCCATTTCATGCGCATTGAGATGCCGCTTAGCCCAATAAGCTATCTGAAATAGGAGCGACGTAAATTGAACAAATGTGATAGAATTTCGCTGAATTCTTATATTAACCAAAATATAAAATGACCTAGTCGGGTCTCTGATTGCCCTATCATAGAAGTTTAATAGTGCATTTTGTTCGCCATTCCACGCGCTTTAAGTTGCCGCCTAGCCCAGTACGCTATCTGAAATAGGAGCGACTTAAATTGAACAAATGTGATAGAATTTGGCTGAATGCTTATATTAACCGTAATATAAAATGAACTAATCGGGTCTCCGTTTGCCTTATCCTAGAAGTTTAATAGCGCATTTTACTCGCCATTTCATGCGCTCTGAGAGGCCGCTTAGCCCAATACGCTATCTGAAATAGGAGCGACGTAAATTCAACAAATGTGATAGAATTTCGCTGAATTCTTAAATTAACCATAATATAAAATGACCTAATCGGGTCTCTGTTTGCCCTACCCTAGAAGTTTAATAGTGCATTTCACTCGCCATTTCATGCGCTTTGAGATGCCGCATAGCCCAATACGCTATCTGAAATAGGAGCGACGTAAATTGAACAAATGTGATAGAATTTCGTTGAATTCTTATATTAACCTTAATGTAAAATGATATAATCGGGTCTCTGTTTGCCTTATCCTAGAAGTTTAATAGTGCATTATACTCGTCATTTCATGCGGATTGAGATGCCGCTAAGCCCAATAAGCTGAAATAGGAGCGACGTAAATTGAACAAATGTGATAGAATTTCGCAGAATTCTTATATTAACCAAAATATAAAATGATCTAATCGGGTCTCTGTTCGCCCTAGCCTAGTAGTTTAATAGTGCATTTTATTCGCCATTTTATGCGCTTTGAGATGCCGCTTAGCCGAATACGCTATCTGAAATAGGAGCGACGTAAATTGAACAGATGTGATAGAATCTCCCTGAAATCTTATATTAACCATAATATAAAATGATCTAATCGGGTCTCTGTTCGCCCTAGCCTAGAAGTTTAATAGTGCATTTTATTCGCGATTTCATGCGCTTTTAGATGCCGCTTAGCCTAGGACGCTATCTGAAATAGGAACGACGTAAATTGAACAAATGTGATAGAATTTCACTGAATTCTTAAACTAACAATAATATAAAATGATCTAATCGGGTCCCTGTTTGCCCTACCGTAGAAGTTTAATAGGGCATTTTACTCGCCATTGCATGTGCTTTGAGATGCCGCATAGCCCAATACGCTATCTGAAATAGGAGCGACGTAAATTAAACAAATGTGATAGAATTTCCGTGAATCCTTGTATTAACATTAATGTAAAATGATCTAATCGGGTCTCTGTTCGCCCTACCATAGAAGTCTAATGGTGCATTTCACTCGCCATTTCATGCGCTTTGAGATCCCGCTTAGCCCAATACGCCGTCTGAAATAGGAGCGACGTAAATTGAACAAATGTGATAGAATTTCCCTGAAATCTTATATTAATCAAAATATAAAATGATCTAATCGGGTCTCTGATTGCCCTATCATAGAAGATTAGTAGTGCATTTTACTCGCCATTCCACGAGCTTTAAGCTGCCGCCTAGACCAGTACGCTATCTGAAATAGGAGCGACGTAACTTGAACAAATGTGACAGAATTACGCTGAATTCTTATATTAACCGTAATATAAAATGATCTAATCGGGTCTCTGATTGCCCTAGAATAGAAGTTTATAGTGCATTTTACTCGCCATTCCGAGCGCGTTAAGATGCCGCATAGCCCAATACTCTATCTGAAATAGGAGCGACGTAAATTGAACGAATGTGATAGAATTTCGCTGAATTCTTAAATTAACTATAATATAAACGATCTAATCAGGTCACTGATTGCCCTACCCTAGAAGTTTAATAGTGCATCTTACTTGCCATTTCATGCGCTTTGAGATGCCGCTTAGCACAATACGCTATCTGAAATATGAGCGACGTAAATTGAACAAATGTGATAGAATTTCGCTGAATTCTTATATTAACAAAAATATAAAATGATCTAATCGGGTCTCTGTTTGCCTTATCCTAGAAGTTTAGTATTGCATTTTACTCGCCATTTCATGCGCTTTGAGATGCCGCTTAGCCCAATACGCTATCTGAAATAGGAGCGACGTAAATTGAACAAATGTGATAGAATTTCGCTGAATTCTTAAATTAACTATAATATAAAATGATCTAATCGGGTCGCTGATTGACCTATCATAGAAGTTTAATAGTGCATTTTACTCGCCATTCCACGCGCTTTAAGTTGCCGCCTAACCCAGTACGCTATCTGAAATAGGAGCGACGTAAATTGAACAAATGTGATAGAATTTTGCTGAATTCTTAAATTAACCATAACATAAAATGATCTAATCGGGTCTCTGTTTGCCCTACCCTAGAAGTTTAATAGTGCATTTTACTCGTCATTTCATGCGCTTAGAGATGCCGCTTTGCCCAATACGCTATCTGAATTAGGAGCGACGTAAATTGAACAAATGTGATAGAATTTCCCTGAAATCTTATATGAAACAAAATATAAAATGATCTTATCGGGTCTCTGATTGCCCAAATCATAGAAGATTAATAGTGCATTTTACTCGTCATTTCATGCGCTTTGAGATGCCGCATAGCCTAATACGCTATCTGAAATAGGAGCGACGTAAATTGAACAAATGTGATAGAATTTCACTGAATTCTTATATTAACCAAAATATAAAATGATCTAATCGGGTCTCTGATTGCCCTATCATAGAAGATTGATAGTGCATTTTACTCGCCACTCCACGCGCTTTAGGATGCCGCCTAGCCCAGATCGCTATCCGAAATAGGAGCGACGTAAACTGAACAATGTGATAGAATTTTGCTGAATTCTTAAATTAACCATAATATAAAATGATCTAATCGGGTCTCTGTTTGCCCTACCCTAGAAGTTTAATAGTGCATTTTACTCGCCATTTCATGCGCATTGAGATGCCGCTTAGCCGAATACGCTATCTGAAATATCATCGACGTAAATTGAACAAATGTGAGAGACTTTCGCTGAATTCTTATATTAACCTTAATGTAAAGTGTTCTAATCGGGTCTCTGTTCGCCCTACCCTAGAAGATTAATAGTGCATTTCACTCGCCATTTCATGCGCTTTGAGGTGCCGCTCAGCCCAATACGCTATCTGAAATAGGAGCGACGTAAGTTGAACAAATGTGATAGAATTAAGCTAAATTCTTTTATTAACCATAATGTAAAATGATCTGCTCGGGTCTCTGTTCGCCCTAGCCTAGAAGTTTAATAGTGCATTTTATTCGCCATTTCATGCGCTTTGAGATGCCGCTTAGCCCAATACGCTATCTGAAATTGGAGCGACGTAAATTGAACAAATGTGATAGAATTTCACTGAATTCTTAAATTAACCATAATATAAAATGATCTAACCGGGTCTCTGATTGCCCTATCATAGAATTTTAATAGTGCATTTTACTCGCCATTCCACGCGCTTTAAGATGCCGCCTAGCCCAGTACGCTATCTGAAATAGGAGCGACGTAAATTGAGCAAATGTGATAGAATTTTGCTGAATTCTTAAATTAACCATAATATAAAATGATCTAATCGGGTCTCTGTTTGCCCTACCCTCGAACTTTAATAGTGCATTTTACTCGTCATTTCATGCGCTTTGAGATGCCGCTTAGCCTAATACGCTATCTGAAATTGGAGCGATATAAGTTGAACAAATGTGATAGAATTTCGCTGAATTCTTTTATTAACCATAATGTAAAATGATCTAATCGGATCTCTGTTCTCCCGAGCCTAGAACTTTAATAGTGCATTTTATTCGCCATTTCATACGCTTTGAGATGCCGCTTTGCCCAATACGCTATCTGAAATAGGAGCGACGTAAATTGAACAAATGTGATAGAATTTCACTGAATTCTTATATTAACCAAAATATAAAATGATCTAATCGGGTCTCTGATTGCCCTAGAATAGAAGTTTATAGTGCATTTTACTCGCCATTCCGAGCGCGTTAAGATGCCGCATAGCCCAATACTCTATCTGAAATAGGAGCGACGTAAATTGAACGAATGTGATAGAATTTCGCTGAATTCTTAAATTAACTATAATGTAAACGATCTAATCAGGTCACTGATTGCCCTACCCTAGAAGTTTAATAGTGCATCTTACTTGCCATTTCATGCGCTTTGAGATGCCGCTTAGCACAATACGCTATCTGAAATATGAGCGACGTAAATTGAACAAATGTGATAGAATTTCGCTGAATTCTTATATTAACAAAAATATAAAATGATCTAATCGGGTCTCTGTTTGCCTTATCCTAGAAGTTTAGTATTGCATTTTACTCGCCATTTCATGCGCTTTGAGATGCCGCTTAGCCCAATACGCTATCTGAAATAGGAGCGACGTAAATTGAACAAATGTGATAGAATTTCGCTGAATTCTTAAATTAACTATAATATAAAATGTTCTAATCGGGTCGCTGATTGACCTATCATAGAAGTTTAATAGTGCATTTTACTCGCCATTCCACGCGCTTTAAGTTGCCGCCTAGCCCAGTACGCTATCTGAAATAGGAGCGACGTAAATTGAACAAATGTGATAGAATTTTGCTGAATTCTTAAATTAACCATAACATAAAATGATCTAATCGGGTCACTGTTTGCCCTACCCTAGAAGTTTAATAGTGCATTTTACTCGTCATTTCATGCGCTTTGAGATGCCGCTTTGCCCAATACCTATCTGAATTAGGAGCGACGTAAATTGAACAAATGTGATAGAATTTCCCTGAAATCTTATATGAAACAAAATATAAAATGATCTAATCGGGTCTCTGATTGCCCTATCATAGAAGATTAATAGTGCATTTTACTCGTCATTTCATGCGCTTTGAGATGCCGCTTAGGCCAAGACGCTATCTGAAATAGGAGCGACCTAAATTGAACGAATGTGATAGAATTTTGCTGAATTCTTAAATTAACCATAATATAAAATGATCTAATCGAGTCTCTGCTTGCCCTACCCTAGAACTTTAATAGTGCATTTTACTCGCCATTTCATGCGCTTTGAGATGCCGCTTTGCCCAATACGCTATCTGAAATAGGAGCGACGTAAATTGAACGAATGTGATAGAATTTCGCTCAATACTTAAATTAACCATAATATAAAACGATCTAATCGGGTCTCTGTTTGCCCTACCCTAGAACTTTAATAGTGCATTTTACTCGTCATTTCATGCGCTTTGAGATGCCGCATAGCCTAATACGCTATCTGAAATTGGAGCGATATAAGTTGAACAAATGTGATAGAATTTCACTGAATTCTTATACTAACCAAAATATAAAATGATCTAATCGGGTCTCTGATTACCCTAGCATAGTAGTTTAATAGTGCATTTTACTCGCCATTCCGAGCGCTTTAAGATGCCGCATAGCCCAACACGCTATCTGAAATAGGAGCGACGTAAATTGAACAAATGTGATAGAATTTCACTGAATTCTTATATTAACCAAAAATATAAAATGATCTACTCGGGTCTCTGATTACCCTAGCATAGTAGTTTAATAGTGCATTTTACTCGCCATTCCGAGCGCTTTAAGATGCCGCGTAGCCCAATACGCTATCTGAAATAGGAGCGACGTAAATTGAACAAATATGATAGAGTTTCGCTGAATTCTTAAACTAACCATAATATAAAATGATCTTATCCGGTCTCTGTTTGCCCTACCCTAGAAGTTTAATAGGGCATTTTACTCGCCATTTCGTGCGCTTTGAGATGCCGCGTAGCCCAATATGCTATCTGAAATATGAGTGACATAAATTGAACAAATGTGATAGAGTTTCGCTGAATTCTTATATTAACCTTAATGTAAAATGATCTAATCGGATCTTTGTTCGCCGTACCCTAGAAGTTTAATAGTGCATTTCACTCGTCATTTCATGCGCTTTGCGATGCCGCTTAGCCCAATACGCTATCTGAAATAGGAGCGACGTAAATTGAACAAATATGATAGAGTTTCGCTGAATTCTTAAATTAACCATAATATAAAATGATCTTATCCGGTCTCTGTTTGCCCTACCCTAGAAGTTTAATAGGGCATTTTACTCGCCATTTCGTGCGCTTTCAGATGCCGCTTAGCCCAATATGCTATCTGAAATATGAGCGACGTAAATTGAACAAATGTGATAGAATTTCGCTGAATTCTTATATTAACCTTAATGTAAAATGATCTAATCGGATCTTTGTTCGCCGTACCCTAGAAGTTTAATAGTGCATTTCACTCGCCATTTCATGCGCTTTGAGATGCCGCTTAGCCCAATAAGCTATCTGAAATAGGAGCGACGTAATTTGAACAAATGTGATAGAATTTCGCTGAATTCTTATATTAACCAAAATATAAAATGATCTAATCGGGTCTCTGATAGCCCTATCATAGAAGTTTAATAGTGCATTTTACCCGCCATTCCACGCGCTTTAAGATGCAGTCTAGCCCAGTACGCTATCTGAAATAGGAGCGACGTACGTTGAACGAATGTGATAGAATTACGCTGCATTCTTTTATGAACCATATTGTAAAATGATCTAATCGGGTCTCTGTTCGCCCTATCATAGAAGTTTAATAGTGCATTTTACTCGCCATTCCACGCGCTTTAAGATGCCGCTTAGCCCAATACGCTATCTGAAATAGGAGCGACGTAAATTGAACAAATGTGATAGAATTTTGCTGAATTCTTAAATTAACCATAGCATAAAATGATCTAATCGGGTCTCTGTTTGCCCTACCCTAGAAGTTTAGTAGTGCATTTTACTCGCCATTTCTTGCGCTTTAAGATGCCGCTTAGCCCAATACGCTATCTCAAATAGGAGCGACGTAAATTGAACAAATGTGATAGAATTTCGCTGAATTCTTAAATTAACCATAACATAAAATGATCTAATCGGGTCTCTGTTTGCCCTACCCTAGAAGTTTAGTAGTGCATTTTACTCGCCATTTCTTGCGCTTTGAGATGCCGCTTTGCCCAATAAGCTATCTGAAATATCAGCGACGTAAATTGAACAAATGTGAGAGACTTTCGCTGAATTCTTATATTAACCTTAATGTAAAGTGTTCTAATCGGGTCTCTGTTCGCCCTACCCTAGAAGATTAATAGTGCATTTCACTCGTCATTTCATGCGCTTTGAGATGCCGCTTAGCCCAATAAGCTATCTGAAATAGGAGCGACGTAAATTGAACAAATGTGATAGAATTTCGCTGAATTCTTATATTAACCAAAATATAAAATGAACTAGTCGGGTCTCTGATTGCCCTATCATAGAAGTTTAATAGTGCATTTAGCTCGCCTATACACACGCTTTAAGATGCCGCCTAGCCCAGTACGCTATCTGAAATTGGAGCGACGTAAATTGAACAAATGTGATAGAATTACGCTGAATTCTTATATTAACCGTAATATAAAATGATCGAATCGGGTCTCTGTTTGCCTTATCCTAGAAGTTTGATAGTGCATTTTACTCGCCATTTCATGCGCTTTGAGATGCCGCTGAGCCCAATACGCTATTTGAAATAGGAGCGACGTAAATTGAACAAATGTGATAGAATTTCACTGAATTCTTATATTAACCAAAATATAAAATGATCTAATCGTGTCTCTGTTCGCCCTACCATAGAAGTCTAATGGTGCATTTCACTCGCCATTTCATGCGCTTTGAGATGCCGCTTAGCCCAATACGCTATCTGAAATAGGAGCGACGTAAATTGAACAAATGTGATAGAATTTCCCTGAAATCTTATATTAAACAAAATATAAAATGATCTAATCGGGTCTCTGGTTGCCCTATCATAGAAGTTTAACAGTGCATTTCACTCGTCATTTCATGGGCTTTGACATGCCGCTTAGCCCAATAAGCTATCTGAAATAGGAGCGACGTAAATTGAACAAATGTGATAGAATTTCCCTGAAATCTTATATTAAACGTAACATAAAATGATCTAATCGGGTCTCTGTTTGCCCTACCCTAGAAGTTTAATAGTGCATTTTACTCGCCATTTCATGCGCTTTGAGATGCCGCTCAGCCCAATACGCTATCTGAAATAGGAGCAACGTAAATTGAACAAATGTGATAGAATTTCGCTGAATTCTTACATTAACCATAATGTAAAATGATATAATCGGGTCTCTGTTTGCCCTACCCTAGAAGTTTAATAGAGCATTTCACTCGTCACTTCATGCGCTTTGAGATGCCGCTAAGCACAATAAGCTATCTGTAATAGGAGCGACGTAAATTGAACAAATGTGATAGAATTTCGCTGAATTCTTATATTAACCAAAATATAAAATGATCTAATCGGGTCTCTGATTGCCCTATCATAGAAGTTTAGTAGTGCATTTTACTCGCCATTCCACGCGCTTTAAGATGCCGCCTAGCCCAGTACGCTATCTGAAATAGGAGCGACGTAAGTTGAACAAATGTGATAGAATTTCGCTGAATTCTTATATTAACCAAAATATAAAATGATCTAATCTGGTCTCTGTTCGCCCTAGCCTAGAAATTTAATAGTGCATTTTGTTCGCCATTTGATGCGCTTTGAGATGCCGCTAAGCCCAATAAGCTGTCTGAAATAGGAGCGACGTAAATTGGACAAATGTGATAGAATTTCGCTGAATTCTTATATTAAACAAAATATAAAATGATCTAATCGGGTTTCTGTTTGCCCTACCCTAGAAGTTTAATCGTGCATTTTACACGCCATTTCATGCGCTTTGAGATGCCGCTTAGCCCAATAGGCTATCTGAAATTGGAGCGACGTAAATTTAACAAATGTGATAGAATTTCGCTGAATTCTTATATTAACCAAGGTATAAAATGATCTAGTCTGGTCTCTGATTGCCCTATCATAGAAGGTTAATAGTGCATTTTACTCGCCATTCCACACGCTTTAAGATGCCGCCTAGCCCAGTACGCTGTCTGAAATAGGAGCGACGTAAATTGAACAAATGTGATAGAATCTCGCTGAATACTTATATTAACCTTAATGTAAAATGATGTAATCGGGTCTCTGTTCGCCCTACCCTAGAAGTTTAATAGTGCATTTCACTCGTCATTTCATGCGCTTCGAGATGCCGCTAAGCACAATAAGCTATCTGAAATACGAGCGACGTAAATTGAACAAATGTGATAGAATTTCGCTGAATTCTTATATTAACCAAAATATAAAATGATCTAATCGGGTCTCTGATTGCCCTATCATAGAAGTCTAATAGTGCATTTCACTCGTCATATCATGCGCTTTGAGATGCCGCTTAGCCCAATACGCTATCTGAAATAGGAGCGACGTAAATTGAACAAATGTGATAGAATCTCGCTGAATACTTATATTAACCTTAATGTAAAATGATGTAATCGGGTCTCTGTTCGCCCTACCCTAGAAGTTTAATAGTGCATTTCACTCGCCATTTCATGCGCTTTGAGATGCCGGTTAGACCAATAAGCTATCTGAAATAGGAGCGACGAAAGTTGAACAAAGGTGATAGAATTTCGCTGAATTATTTTATTAACCAGAATGTAAAATGATCTAATCTGGTCTCTGTTTGCCCTATCATACAAGGTTAATAGTGCATTTTGCTCGCCATTCGGCACGCTTTAAGATGCCGCCTAGCCCAGTACGCTATCTGAAATAGGAGCGACGTAAATTGAACAAATGTGATAGAATCTCGCTGAATACTTATATTAACCTTAATGTAAAATGATCTAATCGGGTCTCTGTTCGCCCTACCCTAGAAGTTTAATAGTGCATTTTACTCGCCATTTCATGCGCTTTGAGATGCCGCTTATCCCAATACGCTATCTGAAATAGGAGCGACGTAAATTGAACAAATGTGATAGAATTTCGCTGAATTCTTATATTAACCAAAATATAAAATGATCTAATCGGGTCTCTGTTTGCCTTATCCTAGAAGTTTAATAGTGCATTTCACTCGTCATATCATGCGCTTTGAGATGCCGCTAAGCACAATAAGCTATCTGGAATAGCAGCGACGTAAATTGAACAAATGTGATAGAATTAAGCCGCATTCTTATATTAACCGTGATATAAAATGATCTACTCGGGTCTCTGTTTGCCTTATCCTAGAAGTTTAATAGTGCATTTCACTCGCCATTTCACGCGCTTTAAGATGCCGCTTAGCCCAATACGCTATCTGAAATAGGAGCGACGTAAATTGAACAAATGTGATAGAATTTCCCTGAAATCTTATATTAAACAAAATATAAAATGATCTAATCGGGTCTCTGATTGCCCTATCATAGAAGTTTAGTAGTGCATTCTACTCGCCATTCCACGCGCTTTAAGATGCCGCCTAGCCTAGTACGCTATCTGAAATAGGAGCGACGTAAATTGAACAAATGTGATAGAATTACGCTGAATTCTTATATTAACCGTAATATAAAATGATCTAATCGGGTCTCTGTTTGCCTTATCCTAGAAGTTTAGTATTGCATTTTACTCGCCATTTCATGCGCTTAGAGATGCCGCTTAGCCCAATACGCTATCTGAAATAGGAGCGACGTAAATGGAACAAATGTGATAGAATTTCGCTGAATTCTTAAATTAACTATAATATAAAATGATCTAATCGGGTCACTGATTGCCCTTCCCTAGAAGTTTAATAGTGCATTTCACTCGTCATTTCATGCGCTTTGAGATGCCGCCTAGCCCAATACGCTACCTGAAATAGGAGCGACGTAAGTTGAACAAATGTGATAGAATTACGCTGAATTCTTGTATTAACCGAAATATAAAATGATCTAATCGGGTCTCTGTTTGCCTTATCCTAGAAGTTTGATAGTGCATTTTACTCGCCATTTCATGCGCTTTGAGATGCCGCTTAGCCCAATACGCTATCTGAAATAGGAGCGACGTAAATTGAACAAATGTGATAGAATTTTGCTGAATTCTTAAATTATCCATAATATTAGATGATGTAATCGGGTCTCTGCTTGCCCTACCCCAGAAGTTTAATAGTGCATTTTACTCGCCATTTCATGCGCTTTGAGATGCCGCTTAGCCCAATACGCTATCTGAAATAGGAGCAACGTAAATTGAACAAATGTGATAGAATTTTGCTGAATTCTTAAATTAACCATAATATAAAATGATCTAATCGGGTCTCTGTTCGCCCTACCATAGAAGTCTAATAGTGCATTTCACTCGTCATTCCACGCGCTTTAAGATGCCGCCGAGCCCAGTACGGTATCTGAAATAGGAGCGACGTAAATTGAACAAATGTGATAGAATTTTGGTGAATTCTTAAATTAACCATAATATAAAATGATCTAATCGGGTGTCTGTTTGCCGTACCCTAGAAGCTTAATATTGCATTTTACTCGCCATTTCATGCGCTTTGAGCTGCCGCTTAGCCCAATACGCTATCTGAAATAGGAGCGACGTAAGTTGAAAAAATGTGATAGAATTGCGCTGAATTCTTTTATGAACCATAATGTAAAATGATCTAATCGGGTCTCTGTTGTCCCTAGCCTAGAAGTTTAATAGTGCATTTTATTCTCCATTTCATGCGCTTTGAGATGCCGCTTAGCCCAATACGCTATCTGAAATAGGAGCGACGTAAATTGAACAAATGCGATAGAATTTCCCTGAAATCTTATATTAAACAAAATATAAAATGATCTAATCGGGTCTCTGATTGCCCTATCCTAGATGTTTAGTAGTGCATTTTACTCGCCATTCCACGCGCTTTAAGATGCCGCCTAGCCCAGTACGCTACCTGAAATAGGAGCGACGTAAGTTGAACAAATGTGATAGAATTACGCTGAATTCTTATATTAACCGTAATATAAAATGATATAATCGGGTCTCTGTTTGCCCTATCATAGAAGTTTAATAGTGCATTTTACTCGCCATTTCATGTGCTTTAAGGTGCCGCATAGCCCAATACGCTATCTGGAATAGGAGCGACGTAAATTGAACAAATGTGATAGAATTTCCCTGAATTCTTATATTAACCTTAATGTAAAATGATCTAATCGGATCTCTGTTCGCCCTACCCTAGAAGTTTAATAGTGAATTTTACTCGCCATTTCATGCGCTTTGAGATGCCGCTTATCCCAATACGCTATCTGAAATAGGAGCGACGTAAATTGAACAAATGTGATAGAATTTCGCTGAATTCTTATATTAACCAAAATATAAAATGATCTAATCGGGTCTCTGTTTGCCTTATCCTAGAAGTTTAATAGTGCATTTCACTCGTCATATCATGCGCTTTGAGATGCCGCTAAGCACAATAAGCTATCTGGAATAGCAGCGACGTAAATTGAACAAATGTGATAGAATTAAGCCGCATTCTTATATTAACCGTGATATAAAATGATCTAATCGGGTCTCTGTTTGCCTTATCCTAGAAGTTTAATAGTGCATTTCACTCGCCATTTCACGCGCTTTAAGATGCCGCTTAGCCCAATACGCTATCTGAAATAGGAGCGACGTAAATTGAACAAATGTGATAGAATTTCCCTGAAATCTTATATTAAACAAAATATAAAATGATCTAATCGGGTCTCTGATTGCCCTATCATAGAAGTTTAGTAGTGCATTCTACTCGCCATTCCACGCGCTTTAAGATGCCGCCTAGCCTAGTACGCTATCTGAAATAGGAGCGACGTAAATTGAACAAATGTGATAGAATTACGCTGAATTCTTATATTAACCGTAATATAAAATGATCTAATCGGGTCTCTGTTTGTCTTATCCTAGAAGTTTAGTATTGCATTTTACTCGCCATTTCATGCGCTTAGAGATGCCGCTTAGCCCAATACGCTGTCTGAAATAGGAGCGACGTAAATGGAACAAATGTGATAGAATTTCGCTGAATTCTTAAATTAACTATAATATAAAATGATCTAATCGGGTCACTGATTGCCCTTCCCTAGAAGTTTAATAGTGCATTTCACTCGTCATTTCATGCGCTTTGAGATGCCGCCTAGCCCAGTACGCTACCTGAAATAGGAGCGACGTAAGTTGAACAAATGTGATAGAATTACGCTGAATTCTTGTATTAACCGAAATATAAAATGATCTAATCGGGTCTCTGTTTGCCTTATCCTAGAAGTTTGATAGTGCATTTTACTCGCCATTTCATGCGCTTTGAGATGCCGCTTAGCCCAATACGCTATCTGAAATAGGAGCGACGTAAATTGAACAAATGTGATAGAATTTTGCTGAATTCTTAAATTATCCATAATATTAGATGATGTAATCGGGTCTCTGCTTGCCCTACCCTAGAAGTTTAATAGTGCATTTTACTCGCCATTTCATGCGCTTTGAGATGCCGCTTAGCCCAATACGCTATCTGAAATAGGAGCGACGTAAATTGAACAAATGTGATAGAATTTTGCTGAATTCTTAAATTAACCATAATATAAAATGATCTAATCGGGTCTCTGTTCGCCCTATCATAGAAGTCTAATAGTGCATTTCACTCGTCATTCCACGCGCTTTAAGATGCCGCCGAGCCCAGTACGGTATCTGAAATAGGAGCGACGTAAATTGAACAAATGTGATAGAATTTTGGTGAATTCTTAAATTAACCATAATATAAAATGATCTAATCGGGTGTCTGTTTGCCGTACCCTAGAAGCTTAATATTGCATTTTACTCGCCATTTCATGCGCTTTGAGCTGCCGCTTAGCCCAATACGCTATCTGAAATAGGAGCGACGTAAGTTGAAAAAATGTGATAGAATTGCGCTGAATTCTTTTATGAACCATAATGTAAAATGATCTAATCGGGTCTCTGTTGTCCCTAGCCTAGAAGTTTAATAGTGCATTTTATTCTCCATTTCATGCGCTTTGAGATGCCGCTTAGCCCAATACGCTATCTGAAATAGGAGCGACGTAAATTGAACAAATGCGATAGAATTTCCCTGAAATCTTATATTAAACAAAATATAAAATGATCTAATCGGGGCTCTGATTGCCCTATCCTAGATGTTTAGTAGTGCATTTTACTCGCCATTCCACGCGCTTTAAGATGCCGCCTAGCCCAGTACGCTACCTGAAATAGGAGCGACGGAAGTTGAACAAATGTGATAGAATTACGCTGAATTCTTATATTAACCGTAATATAAAATGATATAATCGGGTCTCTGTTTGCCCTATCATAGAAGTTTAATAGTGCATTTTACTCGCCATTTCATGTGCTTTAAGGTGCCGCATAGCCCAATACGCTATCTGGAATAGGAGCGACGTAAATTGAACAAATGTGATAGAATTTCCCTGAATTCTTATATTAACCTTAATGTAAAATGATCTAATCGGGTCTCTGTTCGCCCTACCCTAGAAGTTTAATAGTGCATTTTACTCGCCATTTCATGCGCTTTGAGATGCCGCTTATCCCAATACGCTATCTGAAATAGGAGCGACGTAAATTGAACAAATGTGATAGAATTTCGCTGAATTCTTATATTAACCAAAATATAAAATGATCTAATCGGGTCTCTGTTTGCCTTATCCTAGAAGTTTAATAGTGCATTTCACTCGTCATATCATGCGCTTTGAGATGCCGCTAAGCACAATAAGCTATCTGGAATAGCAGCGACGTAAATTGAACAAATGTGATAGAATTTCGCTGAATTCTTATATTAACCGTAATATAAAATGATCTAATCGGTTCTCTGTTTGCCTTATCCTAGAAGTTTGATAGTGCATTTTACTCGCCATTTCATGCGCTTTGAGATGCCGCTTAGCCCAATACGCTATCTGAAATAGGAGCGACGTAAATTGAACAAATGTGATAGAATTTCCCTGAAATCTTATATTAAACAAAATATAAAATGATCTAATCGGGTCTCTGATTGCCCTATCATAGAAGTTTAGTAGTGCATTCTACTCGCCATTCCACGCGCTTTAAGATGCCGCCTAGCCTAGTACGCTATCTGAAATAGGAGCGACGTAAATTGAACAAATGTGATAGAATTTTGCTGAATTCTTAAATTAACCATAATATAAAATGATCTAATCGGGTGTCTGTTTGCCCTACCCTAGAAGCTTAATATTGCATTTTACTCGCCATTTCATGCGCTTTGAGCTGCCGCTTAGCCCAATACGCTATCTGAAATAGGAGCGACGTAAGTTGAAAAAATGTGATAGAATTTCGCTGAATTCTTTTATGAACCATAATGTAAAATGATCTAATCGGGTCTCTGTTCTCCCTAGCCTAGAAGTTTAATAGTGCATTTTATTCTCCATTTCATGCGCTTTGAGATGCCGCTTAGCCCAATACGCTATCTGAAATAGGAGCGACGTAAATTGAACAAATGCGATAGAATTTCCCTGAAATCTTATATTAAACGAAATATAAAATGATCTAATCGGGTCTCTGATTGCCCTATCATAGAAGTTTAGCAGTGCATTTTACTCGCCATTCCACGCGCTTTAAAATGCCGCCTAGCCCAGTACGCTATCTAAATTAGGAGCGACGTAAGTTGAACAAATGTGGTAGAATTACGCTGAATTCTTATATTAACCGTAATATAAAATGATCTAATCGGGTCTCTGTTTGCCTTATCCTAGAAGTTTAGTATTGCATTTTACTCGCCATTTCATGCGCTTAGAGATGCCGCTTAGCCCAATACGCTATCTGAAATAGGAGCGACGTAAATGGAACAAATGTGATAGAATTTCGCTGAATTCTTAAATTAACTATAATATAAAATGATCTAATCGGGTCACTGATTGCCCTACCCTAGAAGTTTAATAGTGCATTTCACTCGTCATTTCATGCGCTTTGAGATGCCGCCTAGCCCAATACGCTACCTGAAATAGGAGCGACGTAAGTTGAACAAATGTGATAGAATTACGCTGAATTCTTGTATTAACCGAAATATAAAATGATCTAATCGGGTCTCTGTTTGCCTTATCCTAGAAGTTTGATAGTGCATTTTACTCGCCATTTCATGCGCTTTGAGATGCCGCTTAGCCCAATACGCTATCTGAAATAGGAGCGACGTAAATTGAACAAATGTGATAGAATTTTGCTCAATTCTTAAATTATCCATAATATTAGATGATGTAATCGGGTCTCTGCTTGCCCTACCCTAGAAGTTTAATAGTGCATTTTACTCGCCATTTCATGCGCTTTGAGATGCCGCTTAGCCCAATACGCTATCTGAAATAGGAGCGACGTAAATTGAACAAATGTGATAGAATTTTGCTGAATTCTTAAATTAACCATAATATAAAATGATCTAATCGGGTCTCTGTTCGCCCTACCATAGAAGTCTAATAGTGCATTTCACTCGTCATTCCACGCGCTTTAAGATGCCGCCGAGCCCAGTACGGTATCTGAAATAGGAGCGACGTAAATTGAACAAATGTGATAGAATTTTGGTGAATTCTTAAATTAACCATAATATAAAATGATCTAATCGGGTGTCTGTTTGCCGTACCCTAGAAGCTTAATATTGCATTTTACTCGCCATTTCATGCGCTTTGAGATGCCGCTTAGCCCAATACGCTATCTGAAATAGGAGCGACGTAAGTTGAAAAAATGTGATAGAATTGCGCTGAATTCTTTTATGAACCATAATGTAAAATGATCTAATCGGGTCTCTGTTGTCCCTAGCCTAGAAGTTTAATAGTGCATTTTATTCTCCATTTCATGCGCTTTGAGATGCCGCTTAGCCCAATACGCTATCTGAAATAGGTGCGACGTAAATTGAACAAATGCGATAGAATTTCCCTGAAATCTTATATTAAACAAAATATAAAATGATCTAATCGGGTCTCTGATTGCCCTATCCTAGATGTTTAGTAGTGCATTTTACTCGCCATTCCACGCGCTTTAAGATGCCGCCTAGCCCAGTACGCTACCTGAAATAGGAGCGACGTAAGTTGAACAAATGTGATAGAATTACGCTGAATTCTTATATTAACCGTAATATAAAATGATATAATCGGGTCTCTGTTTGCCCTATCATAGAAGTTTAATAGTGCATTTTACTCGCCATTTCATGTGCTTTAAGGTGCCGCATAGCCCAATACGCTATCTGGAATAGGAGCGACGTAAATTGAACAAATGTGATAGAATTTCCCTGAATTCTTATATTAACCTTAATGTAAAATGATCTAATCGGGTCTCTGTTCGCCCTACCATAGAAGTCTAATAGTGCATTTCACTCGCCATTTCATGCGCTTTGAGATGCCGCTTAGCACAATACGCTATCTGAAATAGGAGCGACGAAAATTGAACAAATGTGATAGAATTACGCTGCATTCTTATATTAACCGTATTATAAAATGATCTAATCGGGTCTCTGTTTGCCTTATCCTAGAAGTTTAATAGTGCATTTTACTCGCCATTTCATGCGCTTTGAGATGCCGCTTAGCCCAATACGCTATCTGAAATAGGAGCGACGTAAATTGAACAAATGTGATAGAATTTCGCTGAATTCTTAAATTAACCATAATATAAAATGATCTAATCGGGTCTCTGTTCGCCCTACCATAGAAGTATAATAGTGCATTTCACTCGCCATTCCACGCGCTTTAAGATGCCGCCGAGCCCAGTACGGTATCTGAAATAGGAGCGACATAAATTGAACAAATGTGATAGAATTTTGCTGAATTCTTAAATTAACCATAATATAAAATGATCTCATCGGGTCTCTGTTTGCCCAACCCTAGACGTTTAATAGTGCATTTTCCTCGCCATTTCATGCGCTTTGAGATGCCGCTAAGCCCAATACGCTATCTGAAATTCGAGCGACGTATATTGAACAAATGTGATAGAATTTCGCTGAATTCTTATATTAACCAAAATATAAAATGATCTAATCGGGTCTCTGATTGCCCTATCATAGAAGATTAATAGTGCATTTCACTCGCCATTCCACGCGCTTTAAGATGCCGCCTAGCCCAGTACGCTATCTGAAATACGAGCGACGTAAATTGAACAAGAGTGATCGAATTTTGCTGAATTCTTAAATTAACCATAATATAAAATGATCTAATCGGGTCTCTGTTCGCCCTACCATAGAAGTCATATAGTGCATTTCACTCGCCATTTCATGCGCTTTGAGATGCCGCTTAGCCCAATACGCTATCTGAAATAGGAGCGACGTAAATTGAACAATTGTGATAGAATTTAGCTGAATTCTTATATTAACCAAAATATAAAATTATCTAGTCGGGTCTCTGATTGCCATATCATAGAAGTTTAATAGTGCATTTTGATCGCCATTCCACGCGCTTTAAGATGCCGCCTAACCCAGTACGATATCTGAAATTGGAGCGACGTAAATTGAACAAATGTGACAGAATTTTGCTGACATCTTAAATTAACTATAATATAAAATGATCTAATCGGGTCTGTGTTTGCCCTACCCTACAAGTTTAGCAGTGCATTTTACTCGCCATTTCATGCGCTTTGAGATGCCGCTTAGCCCAATACGCTATCTGAAATAGGAGCGACGTAAATTGAACAAATGTGATAGAATTTCCCTGAATTCTTATATTAACCTTAATGTAAAATGATCTAATCGGGTCTCTGTTCTCCCTGCCCTAGAAGTTTAATACTGCATTTCACTCGTCATTTCATGCGCTTTGAGTTGCCGCTTAGCCCAATACGATATCTGAAATAGGAGCGATGTAAATTGAACAAATGTGATAGAATTTCGCTGAATTCTTATATTAACCAAAATATAAAATGATCTAATCGGGTCTCTGTTTGCCTTATCCTAGAAGTTTAGTATTGCATGTTACTCGCCATTTCATGCGCTTTCAGATGCCGCTTAGCCCAACACGCTATCTGAAATAGGAGCGACGTAAATTGAACAAATGTGATAGAATTTCCCTGAAATCTTATATTAAACAAAATATAAAATGATCTAATCGGGTCTCTGATTGCCCTATCATAGAAGTTTAGCAGTGCATTTTACTCGCCATTCCACGCGCTTTAAGATGCCGCCTAGCCCAGAACGCTATCTGAAATAGGAGCGACCTGAATTGAACGAATGTGATAGAATTTTGCTGAATTCTTAAATTAACCATAATATAAAATGATCTAATCGGGTCTCTGCTTGCCCTACCCTAGAAGTTTAATAGTGCATTTTAGTCGCCATTTCATGCGCTTTGAGATGCCGCTTCGCCCAATACGCTATCTGAAATAGGAGCGACGTAAATTAAACAAATGTGATAGACTTTCCCTGAAATCTTATATTAAACAAAATATAAAATGATCTAAACGGGACTCTGATTGCCCTATCATAGAAGTTTAGTAGTGCATTTTACTCGACCTTCCACGTGCTTTAAGATGCCGCCTAGCCCAGTACACTATCTGAAATAGGAGCGACGTATGCTGAACAAATGTGATAGAATTACGCTGAATTCTTATATTAACCGTAATATAAAATGATCTAATCGGGTCTCTGTTCGCCCTACCCTAGAAGATTACAAGCGCATTTCACTCGTCATTTCATGCGCTTTGAGATGCCGCTTAGCCCAATACGCTATCTGAAATAGGAGCGACGTAAATTGAACAAATGTGATAGAATTTGGCTGAATTCTTAAATTAACCATAATATAAAATGATCTAATCGGGTCTCTGTTCGCCCTACCCTAGAAGTGTAATAGTGCATTCCACTCGCCATTTCATATGCTTTGAGATGCCGTTTAGCCCAATACGCTATCTGAAATGGGAGCGACGTAAATAGAACAATTGTGATAGAATTTCGCTGAATTCTTATATTAACCATAATATAAAATTTTCTAATCGGGTCTCTGTTTGCCCTACCCTAGAAGTTTAATAGTGTATTTTACTCGCCATTTCATGCGCTTTGAGATGGCGCTTAGCCCAATACGCTATCTGAAATAGGAGCGACGTAAATTGAACAAATGTGATAGAATTTCCCTGAAATCTTATATTAAACAAAATATAAAATGATCTAAACGGGACTCTGATTGCCCTATCATAGAAGTTTAGTAGTGCATTTTACTCGCCATTCCACGCGCTTTAAGTTGCCGCCTAGCCCAGTACGCTATCTGAAATAGGAGCGACGTAAATTGAACAAATGTGATAGAATTTCGCTGAATTCTTATATTAACCAAAATATAAAATGATCTAATCGGGACTCTGATTGCCCTATCATAGAAGTTTAATAGTGCATTTTAATCGCCATTCCACGCGCTTTAAGATGCCGCCTAGCCCAGTACGCTATCTGAAATAGAAGCGACGTAAATTGAACAAATGTGATAGAATTTTGCTGAATTCTTAAATTAACCATAATATAAAATGGTCTAATCGGGTCTCTGTTTGCCCTATCCTAGAAGTGTAATAGTGCATTTCACTCGTCATTTCAGGCGCCTTGAGATGCCGCTAAGCCCAATAAGCTATCTGAAATAGCAGCGACGTAAATTGAACAAATGTGATACTATTTCCCTGAAACCTTATATTAAACAAAATATAAAATGATCTAATCGGGTCTCTGATTGCCCTATCACAGAAGTTTAGTAGTGCATTTTACTCGCCATTCCACGCGCTTCATGTTGCCGCCTAGCCCAGTACGCTATCTGAAATAGGAGCGACGTAAGTTGAACAAATGTGATAGAATTTTGCTGAATTCTTAAATTAACCATAATATAAAATGATCTAATCGGGTCTCTGTTTGCCCTACCCTAGAAGTTTAATAGTGCATTTTACTCGCCATTTCATGCGCTTTGAGATGCCGCTTAACCCAATACGCTATCTGAAATAGGAGCAACGAAAGTTGAACAAATGTGATAGAATTTCGCTGAATTATTTTATTAACCAGAATGTAAAATGGTCTAATCGGGTCTCTGTTCGCCCTAGCCTTGAAGTTTAATAGTGCATTTTACTCGTCATTTCATGCGCTTTGAGATGCCGCTTTGCCCAATACGGTATATCTGAAATAGGAGCGACGTAAATTGAACGAATGTGATAGAATTTCGCTCAATTCTTAAATTAACCATAATATAAAATGATCTAATCGGGTCTCTGATTGCCCTATCATAGAAGTTTAATAGTGCATTTTACTCGCTAATCCACGCGCTTTAAGATTCCGCCTAGCCCAGTACGCTATCTGAAATAGGAGCGACGTAAATTGAACAAATGTGATAGAATTTGGCTGAATTCTTAAATTAACCATAATATAAAATGATCTAATCGGGTCTCTGTTTGCCCTACCCTAGAACATTAATAGTGCATTTTACTCGCCATTTCATGCGCTTTGAGATGCCGCTTAGCCTAATACGCTATCTGAAATTGGAGCGACGTAAATTGAACAAATGTGATAGAATTTCGCTGAATTCTTATATTAACAAGAATATAAAATGATCTAATCGGGTCTCTGTTTGCCTTATCCTAGAAGTTTAGTATTGCATTTTACTCGCCATTTCATGCGCTTTGAGATGCCGCTTAGCCCAATACGCTATCTGAAATAGGAGCGACGTAAATTGAACAAATGTGATAGAATTTCGCTGAATTCTTAAATTAACTATAATATAAAATGATCTAATCGGGTCACTGATTGCCCTATCATAGAAGTTTAATAGTGCATTTTGCTCGCCATTCCACGCGCTTTAAGTTGCCGCCTAGCCCAGTACGCTATCTGAAATAGGAGCGACGTAAATTGATCAAATGTGATAGAATTTTGCTGAATTCTTAAATTAACCATAACATAAAATGATCTAATCGGGTCTCTGTTTGCCCTACCCTAGAAGTTTAATAGTGCATTTTACTCGCCATTCCACGCGCTTTAAGATGCCGCCTAGCCCAGTACGCTGTCTGAAATTGAAGCGACGTAAATTGAACAAGTGTGATAGAATCTCGCTGAATACTTATATTAACCTTAATGTAAAATGATCTAATCGGGTCTCTGTTCGCCCTACCCTAGAAGTTTAATAGTGCATTTCACTCGTCATTTCATGCGCTTTGAGATGACGCTTAACCCAATACGCTATCTGAAACAGGAGCGACGTAACTTGAACAAATGTGACAGAATTACGCTGCATTCTTATATTCACCTTAATGTAAAATGATCTCCTCGGGTCTCTGTTCGCCCTACCCTAGATGTATAATAGTGCATTTCACTCGTCATTTCATGCGCTTTGAGATGCCGCTTAGCCCAATACGCTATCTGAAATAGGAGCGACGTAAATTGAACAAATGTGATAGAATTTCGCTGAATTCTTAAATTAACTATAATATAAAATGATCTAAGCGGGTCACTGATTGCCCTATCATAGAAGTTTAATAGTGCATTTTACTCGCCATTCCACGCGCTTTAAGTTGCCGCCTAGCCTAGTACGCTATCTGAAATAGGAGCGACGTAAATTGAACAAATGTGATAGAATTTTGCTGAATTCTTAAATTAAGCATAACATAAAATGATCTAATCGGGTCTCTGTTTGCCTTACCCTAGAAGTTTAATAGTGCATTTTACTCGTCATTTCATGCGCTTTGAGATGCCGCGTTGCCCAATACGCTATCTGAATTAGGAGCGACGTAAATTGAACAAATGTGATAGAATTTCCCTGAAATCTTATATTAAACAAAATATAAAACGATCTAATCGGGTCTCTGATTGCCCTACCCTAGAAGTTTAATAGTGCATTTTACTCGCCATTTCATGCGCTTTGAGATGCCGCTTAACCCAATACGCTATCTGAAATAGGAGCAACGAAAGTTGAACAAATGTGATAGAATTTCGCTGAATTATTTTATTAACCAGAATGTAAAATGGTCTAATCGGGTCTCTGTTCGCCCTAGCCTTGAAGTTTAATAGTGCATTTTACTCGTCATTTCATGCGCTTTGAGATGCCGCTTTGCCCAATACGGTATATCTGAAATAGGAGCGACGTAAATTGAACGAATGTGATAGAATTTCGCTCAATTCTTAAATTAACCATAATATAAAATGATCTAATCGGGTCTCTGTTTGCCCTACCCTAGAACATTAATAGTGCATTTTACTCGCCATTTCATGCGCTTTGAGATGCCGCTTAGCCTAATACGCTATCTGAAATTGGAGCGACGTAAATTGAACAAATGTGATAGAATTTCGCTGAATTCTTATATTAACAAGAATATAAAATGATCTAATCGGGTCTCTGTTTGCCTTATCCTAGAAGTTTAGTATTGCATTTTACTCGCCATTTCATGCGCTTTGAGATGCCGCTTAGCCCAATACACTATCTGAAATAGGAGCGACGTAAATTGAACAAATGTGATAGAATTTCGCTGAATTCTTAAATTAACTATAATATAAAATGATCTAATCGGGTCACTGATTGCCCTATCATAGAAGTTTAATAGTGCATTTTGCTCGCCATTCCACGCGCTTTAAGTTGCCGCCTAGCCCAGTACGCTATCTGAAATAGGAGCGACGTAAATTGAACAAATGTGATAGAATTTTGCTGAATTCTTAAATTAACCATAACATAAAATGATCTAATCGGGTCACTGTTTGCCCTACCCTAGAAGTTTAATAGTGCATTTTACTCGCCATTCCACGCGCTTTAAGATGCCGCCTAGCCCAGTACGCTGTCTGAAATTGAAGCGACGTAAATTGAACAAGTGTGATAGAATCTCGCTGAATACTTATATTAACCTTAATGTAAAATGATCTAATCGGGTCTCTGTTCGCCCTACCCTAGAAGTTTAATAGTGCATTTCACTCGTCATTTCATGCGCTTTGAGATGACGCTTAACCCAATACGCTATCTGAAACAGGAGCGACGTAAGTTGAACAAATGTGACAGAATTACGCTGCATTCTTATATTCACCTTAATGTAAAATGATCTCCTCGGGTCTCTGTTCGCCCTACCCTAGATGTATAATAGTGCATTTCACTCGTCATTTCATGCGCTTTCAGATGCCGCTTAGCCCAATACGCTATCTGAAATAGGAGCGACGTAAATTGAACAAATGTGATAGAATTTCGCTGAATTCTTAAATTAACTATAATATAAAATGATCTAAGCGGGTCACTGATTGCCCTATCATAGAAGTTTAATAGTGCATTTTACTCGCCATTCCACGCGCTTTAAGTTGCCGCCTAGCCTAGTACGCTATCTGAAATAGGAGCGACGTAAATTGAACAAATGTGATAGAATTTTGCTGAATTCTTAAATTAAGCTTAACATAAAATGATCTAATCGGGTCTCTGTTTGCCTTACCCTAGAAGTTTAATAGTGCATTTTACTCGTCATTTCATGCGCTTTGAGATGCCGCTTTGCCCAATACGCTATCTGAAATAGGAGCGACGTAAATTCAACAAATGTGATAGAATTTCGCTGAATTCTTAAATTAACCATAATATAAAATGATCTCATCGGGTCTCTGTTTTCCCTACCCTAGAAGTTTAATAGTGCATTTTACTCGCCATTTCATGCGCTTTGAGATACCGCATAGCCCAATACGCTATCTGAAATAGGAGCGACGTAAATTGAACAAATGTGATAGAATTTCCGTGAAATCTTATATTAAACAAAATATAAAATGATCTAATCGGGTCTCTGATTGCCCTATCATAGAAGTTTAGTAGTGCATTTTACTCGTCATTCCACGCGCTTTAAGGTGCCGCCTAGCCCAGTACGCTATCTGAAATAGGAGCGACGTAAGTTGAACAAATGTGTTAGAATTACGCTGAATTCTTATATTAACCGTAATATTAAATGATCTAATCGGGTCTCTGTTTGCCCTACCCTAGAAGTGTAATAGTGCATTTTATTCCCCATTTCATGCGCTTTTAGATGCCGCTTAGCCTAGGACGCTATCTGAAATAGGAACGACGTAAATTGAACAAATGTGATAGAATTTCACTGAATTCTTAAATTAACGATAATATAAAATGATCTAATCGGGTCCCTGTTTGCCCTACCGTAGAAGTTTAATAGTGCATTTTACTCGCCATTGCATGTGCTTTGAGATGCCGCATAGCCCAATACCCTATCTGAAATAGGAGCGACGTAAATTGAACAAATGTGATAGAATTTCCGTGAATTCTTATATTAACCTTAATGTAAAATGATCTAATCGGGTCTCTGTTCGCCCTACCATCGAAGTCTAATAGTGCATTTCACTCGCCATTTCATGCGCTTTGAGATGCCGCTTAGCCCAGTACGCTATCTGAAATTGGAGCGACGTAAATTGAACAAATGTGATAGAATTTCACTGAATTCTTATATTAACCAAAATATAAAATGATCTAATCGGGTCTCTGATTACCCTAGCATAGTAGTTTAATAGTGCATTTTACTCGCCATTCCGAGCGCTTTAAGATGCCGCATAGCCCAATACGCTATCTGAAATAGGAGCGACGTAAATTGAACAAATGTGATAGAATTTCACTGAATTCTTATATTAACCAAAATATAAAATGATCTAATCGGGTCTCTGATTGCCCTATCATAGAAGATTAATAGTGCATTTTACTCACCACTCCACGCGCTTTAGGATGCCACCTAGCCCAGTACGCTATCCGAAATAGGAGCGACGTAAACTGAACAATGTGATAGAATTTTGCTGAATTCTTAAATTAACCATAATATAAAATGATCTAATCGGGTCTCTGTTTGCCCTACCCTAGAAGTTTAATAGTGCATTTTACTCGCCATTTCATGCGCTTTGAGATGACGCTTAACCCAATACGCTATCTGAAATAGGAGCAACGAAAGTTGAACAAATGTGATAGAATTTCGCTGAATTATTTTATTAACCAGAATGTAAAATGATCTAATCGGGTCTCTGTTCGCCCTAGCCTAGAAGTTTAATAGTGCATTTTATTCGCCATTTCATGCGCTTTGAGATGCCGCGTAGCCCAATACGCTATCTGAAATAGGAGCGACGTAAATTGAACAAATGTGATAGAATTTCCCTGAATTCTTATATTAACCTTAATGTAAAATGATCTAATCGGGTCTCTGTTCGCCCTACCCTAGAAGTTTAATAGTGCATTTTACTCGCCATTTCTTGCGCTTTGAGATGCCGCTTTGCCCAATAAGCTATCTGAAATAGGAGCGACGTAAATTGAACAAATGTGAGAGAATTTCGCTGAATTCTTATATTAACCTTAATGTAAAATGTTCTAATCGGGTCTCTGTTCGCCCTACCCTTGAAGATTAATAGTGCATTTCACTCTTCATTTCATGCGCTTTGAGATGCCGCTTAGCCCAATACGCTATCTGAAATAGGAGCGACGTAAGTTGAACAAATGTGATAGAATTTCGCTGAATTCTTATATTAACCAAAATATAAAATGGTCTAATCGGGTCTCTGATAGCCCTATCAGAGAAGTTTAATAGTGCATTTTACTCGCCAATCCACGCGCGTTAAGATTCCGCCTAGCCCAGTACGCTATCTGAAATAGGAGCGACGTAAATTGAACAAATGTGATAGAATTTGGCTGAATTCTTAAATTAACCATAATATAAAATGATCTAATCGGGTCCCTGTTTGCCCTACCCTAGAAGTTTAATAGTTCATTTTACTCGCCATTTCATGCGCTTTGAGATGGCGCTTAGCCCAATACGCTATCTGAAATAGGAGCGACGTAAGTTGAACAGATGTGATAGAATTACGCTGAATTCTTATATTAACCGTAATATAAAATGATCTAATCGGGTCTCTGTTTGCCTTATCCTAGAAGTTTAATAGTTCATTTTACTCGCCATTTCATGCGCATTGAGCTGCCGCTTAGCCCAATACGCTATCTGAAATAGGTGCGACGTAAATTGAACAAATATGATAGAGTTTCGCTGAATTCTTAAATTAACCATAATATAAAATGATCTTATCCGGTCTCTGTTTGCCCTACCCTAGAAGTTTAATAGGGCATTTTACTCGCCATTTCGTGCGCTTTCAGATGCCGCGTAGCCCAATATGCTATCTGAAATATGAGCGACGTAAATTGAACACATGTGATAGAGTTTCGCTGAATTCTTATATTAACCTTAATGTAAAATGATCTAATCGGATCTTTGTTCGCCGTACCCTAGAAGTTTAATAGTGCATTTCACTCGTCATTTCATGCGCTTTGCGATGCCGCTTAGCCCAATAAGCTATCTGAAATAGGAGCGACGTAAATTGAACAAATGTGATAGAATTTCGCTGAATTCTTATATTAACCAAAATATAAAATGATCAAGTCGGGTCTCTGATTGCCCTATCATAGAAGTTTAATAGTGCATTTAGCTCGCCTTTCCACACGCTTTAAGATGCCGCCTAGCCCAGTACGCTATCTGAAATTGGAGCAACGTAAATTGAACAAATGTGATAGAATTTCGCTGAATTCTTAAATTAACCATAACAGAAAATGATCTAATCGGGTCTCTGTTTGCCCTACCCTAGAAGTTTAATAGTGCATTTTACTCGCCATTTCTTAAGCTTTGAGATGCCGCTTTGCCCAATAAGCTATCTGAAATAGGAGCGACGTAAATTGAACAAATGTGAGAGAATTTCGCTGAATTCTTATATTAACCTTAATGTAAAATGTTCTAATTGGGTCTCTGATCGCCCTACCCTTGAAGATTAATAGTGCATTTCACTCGTCATTTCATGCGCTTTGAGATGCCGCTTAGCACAATACGCTATCTGAAATAGGAGCGACGTAAGTTGAACAAATGTGATAGAATCTCGCTGAATACTTATATTAACCTTAATGTAAAATGATCTAATCGGGTCTCTGTTTGCCCTACCCTAGAAGTTTAATAGTGCATTTTACTCGCCATTTCATGCGCTTTGAGATGACGCTTAACCCAATACGCTATCTGAAATAGGAGCAACGAAAGTTGAACAAATGTGATAGAATTTCGCTGAATTATTTTATTAACCAGAATGTAAAATGATCTAATCGGGTCTCTGTTCGCCCTAGCCTAGAAGTTTAATAGTGCATTTTATTCGCCATTTCATGCGCTTTGAGATGCCGCGTAGCCCAATACGCTATCTGAAATAGGAGCGACGTAAATTGAACAAATGTGATAGAATTTCCCTGAATTCTTATATTAACCTTAATGTAAAATGATCTAATCGGGTCTCTGTTCGCCCTACCCTAGAAGTTTAATAGTGCATTTTACTCGCCATTTCTTGCGCTTTGAGATGCCGCTTTGCCCAATAAGCTATCTGAAATAGGAGCGACGTAAATTGAACAAATGTGAGAGAATTTCGCTGAATTCTTATATTAACCTTAATGTAAAATGTTCTAATCGGGTCTCTGTTCGCCCTACCCTTGAAGATTAATAGTGCATTTCACTCGTCATTTCATGCGCTTTGAGATGCCGCTTAGCCCAATACGCTATCTGAAATAGGAGCGACGTAAGTTGAACAAATGTGATAGAATTTCGCTGAATTCTTATATTAACCAAAATATAAAATGGTCTAATCGGGTCTCTGATAGCCCTATCAGAGAAGTTTAATAGTGCATTTTACTCGCCAATCCACGCGCGTTAAGATTCCGCCTAGCCCAGTACGCTATCTGAAATAGGAGCGACGTAAATTGAACAAATGTGATAGAATTTGGCTGAATTCTTAAATTAACCATAATATAAAATGATCTAATCGGGTCCCTGTTTGCCCTACCCTAGAAGTTTAATAGTGCATTTTACTCGCCATTTCATGCGCATTGAGATGGCGCTTAGCCCAATACGCTATCTGAAATAGGAGCGACGTAAGTTGAACAGATGTGATAGAATTACGCTGAATTCTTATATTAACCGTAATATAAAATGATCTAATCGGGTCTCTGTTTGCCTTATCCTAGAAGTTTAATAGTTCATTTTACTCGCCATTTCATGCGCATTGAGATGCCGCTTAGCCCAATACGCTATCTGAAATAGGTGCGACGTAAATTGAACAAATATGATAGAGTTTCGCTGAATTCTTAAATTAACCATAATATAAAATGATCTTATCCGGTCTCTGTTTGCCCTACCCTAGAAGTTTAATAGGGCATTTTACTCGCCATTTCGTGCGCTTTGCGATGCAGCTTAGCCCAATAAGCTATCTGAAATAGGAGCGACGTAAATTGAACAAATGTGATAGAATTTCGCTGAATTCTTATATTAACCAAAATATAAAATGATCTAGTCGGGTCTCTGATTGCCCTATCATAGAAGTTTAATAGTGCATTTAGCTCGCCTTTCCACACGCTTTAAGATGCCGCCTAGCCCAGTACGCTATCTGAAATTGGAGCAACGTAAATTGAACAAATGTGATAGAATTTCGCTGAATTCTTAAATTAACCATAACAGAAAATGATCTAATCGGGTCTCTGTTTGCCCTACCCTAGAAGTTTAATAGTGCATTTTACTCGCCATTTCTTAAGCTTTGAGATGCCGCTTTGCCCAATAAGCTATCTGAAATAGGAGCGACGTAAATTGAACAAATGTGAGAGAATTTCGCTGAATTCTTATATTAACCTTAATGTAAAATGTTCTAATTGGGTCTCTGTTCGCCCTACCCTTGAAGATTAATAGTGCATTTCACTCGTCATTTCATGCGCTTTGAGATGCCGCTTAGCACAATACGCTATCTGAAATAGGAGCGACGTAAGTTGAACAAATGTGATAGAATTTCGCTGAATTCTTATATTAACCAAAATATAAAATGATCTAATCGGGTCTCTGATAGCCCTATCATAGAAGTTTAATAGTGCATTTAGCTCGCCTTTCCACGCGCTTTAAGATGCCGCCTAGCCCAGTACGCTGTCTGAACTAGAAGCGACGTAAATTGAACAAGTGTGATAGAATCTCGCTGAATACTTATATTAACCTTAATGTAAAATGATCTAATCGGGTCTCTGTTCGCCCTACCCTGGAAGTTTAATAGTGCATTTCACTCGTCATTTCATGCGCTTTGAGATGACGCTTAACCCAATACGCTATCTGAAATAGGAGCGACGTAAGTTGAACAAATGTGACAGAATTACGCTGCATTCTTATATTAACCAAAGTATAAAATGATCTAGTCTGGTCTCTGATTGCCCTATCATAGAAGGTTAATAGTGTATTTTACTCGCCATTCCACACGCTTTAAGATGCCGCCTATCCCAGTACGCTGTCTGAACTAGAAGTGACGTAAATTGAACAAGTGTGATAGAATCTCGCTGAATACTTATATTAACCTTAATGTAAAATGATCTAATCGGGTCTCTGTTCGCCCTACCCTGGAAGATTAATAGTGCATTTCACTCGTCATTTCATGCGCTTTGAGATGCCGCTTAGCCCAATACGCTATCTGGAATAGGAGCGACGTAAATTGAACAAATGTGATAGAATTCCCGTGAATTCTTATATTAACCTTAATGTAAAATGATCCAATCGGGTCTCTGTTCGCCCTACCATAGAAGTCTGATAGCGCATTTCACTCGCCATTTCATGCGCTTTGAGATGCCGCTCAGCCCAATACGCTATCTGAAATAGGAGCGACGTAAGTTGAACAAATGTGATAGAATTACGCTGAATTCTTTTATTAACCATAATGTAAAATGATCTAATCGGATCTCTGTTCTCCCGAGCCTAGAACTTTAATAGTGCATTTTATTCGCCATTTCATACGCTTTGAGATGCCGCTTTGCCCAACACGCTATCTGAAATAGGAGCGACGTAAATTGAACAAATGTGATAGAATTTCACTGAATTCTTATATTAACCAAAATATAAAATGATCTAATCGGGTCTCTGATTACCCTAGCATAGTAGTTTAATAGTGCATTTTACTCGCCATTCCACGCGCTTTAAGATGCCGCCTAGCCCAGTACGCTATCTGAAATAGGAGCGACGTAAATTGAGCAAATGTGATAGAATTTTGCTGAATTCTTAAATTAACCATAATATAAAATGATCTAATCGGGTCTCTGTTTGCCCTACCCTCGAACTTTAATAGTGCATTTTACTCGTCATTTCATGCGCTTTGAGATGCCGCTTAGCCTAATACGCTATCTGAAATTGGAGCGATATAAGTTGAACAAATGTGATAGAATTTCGCTGAATTCTTTTATTAACCATAATGTAAAATGATCTAATCGGATCTCTGTTCTCCCGAGCCTAGAACTTTAATAGTGCATTTTATTCGCCATTTCATACGCTTTGAGATGCCGCTTTGCCCAACACGCTATCTGAAATAGGAGCGACGTAAATTGAACAAATGTGATAGAATTTCACTGAATTCTTATATTAACCAAAATATAAAATGATCTAATCGGGTCTCTGATTACCCTAGCATAGTAGTTTAATAGTGCATTTTACTCGCCATTCCGAGCGCTTTAAGATGCCGCATAGCCCAATACGCTATCTGAAATAGGAGCGACGTAAATTGAACAAATGTGATAGAATTTCACTGAATTCTTATATTAACCAAAATATAAAATGATCTAATCGGGTCTCTGATTGCCCTATCATAGAAGATTAATAGTGCATTTTACTCGCCACTCCACGCGCTTTAGGATGCCGCCTAGCCCAGTACGCTATCCGAAATAGGAGCGACGTAAACTGAACAATGTGATAGAATTTTGCTGAATTCTTAAATTAACCATAATATAAAATGATCTAATCGGGTCTCTGTTTGCCCTACCCTAGAAGATTAATAGTGCATTTTACTCGCCATTTCATGCGCTTTGAGATGCCGCTTAACCCAATACGCTATCTGAAATAGGAGAAACGAAAGTTGAACAAATGTGATAGAATTTCGCTGAATTATTTTATTAACCAGAATGTAAAATGATCTAATCGGGTCTCTGTTCGCCCTAGCCTAGAAGTTTAATAGTGCATTTTACTCGCCATTTCTTGCGCTTTGAGATGCCGTTTTGCCAAATAAGCTATCTGAAATAGGAGCGACGTAAATTGAACAAATGTGAGAGAATTTCGCTGAATTCTTATATTAACCTTAATGTAAAATGTTCTAATCGGGTCTCTGTTCGCCCTACCCTTGAAGATTAATAGTGCATTTCACTCGTCATTTCATGCGCTTTGAGATGCCGCTTAGCCCAATACGCTATCTGAAATAGGAGCGACGTAAATTGAACGAATGTGATAGAATTTCGCTAGATTCTTATATTAACCAAAATATAAAATGATCTAATCGGGTCTCCGATAGCCCTATCATAGAAGTTTAATATTGCATTTTACTCGCCATTTCACGCGCTTTAAGATGCCGCCTAGCCCAGTACGCTATCTGAAATAGGAGCGACGTAAGTTGAACAAATGTGATAGAATTACGCTGAATTCTTATATTAACCAAAATATAAAATGATCTAGTCGGGTCTCTGATTGCCCTATCATAGAAGTTTAATAGCGCATTTTACCCGCCATTCCACGCGCTTTAAGATGCCGCCTAGCCCAGTACGCTATCTGTAATAGGAGCGGCGTAAATTGAACAAATGTGATAGAATTTCGCTGAATTCTTATATTAACCAAAATATAAAATGATCTAGTCGGGTCTCTGATTGCCCTATCATAGAAGTTTAATAGTGCATTTAGCTCGCCTTTCCACACGCTTTAAGATGCCGCCTAGCCCAGTACGCTATCTGAAATTGGAGCAACGTAAATTGAACAAATGTGATAGAATTTCGCTGAATTCTTAAATTAACCATAACACAAAATGATCTAATCGGGTCTCTGTTTGCCCTACCCTAGAAGTTTAATAGTGCACTTTACTCGCCATTTGTTGCGCTTTGAGATGCCGCTATGCCCAATAAGCTATCTGAAATAGGAGCGACGTAAATTGAACAAATGTGAGAGAATTTCTCTGAATTCTTATATTAACCTTAATGTAAAATGTTCTAATTGGGTCTCTGTTCGCCCTACCCTTGAAGATTAATAGTGCATTTCACTCGTCATTTCATGCGCTTTGAGATGCCGCTTAGCCCAATACGCTATCTGAAATAGGAGCGACGTAAGTTAAACAAATGTGATAGAATTTCGCTGAATTCTTATATTAACCAAAATATAAAATGATCTAATCGGGTCTCTGATAGCCCTATCATAGAAGTTTAATAGCGCATTTTACCCGCCATTCCACGCGCTTTAAGATGCCGCCTAGCCCAGTACGCTATCTGAAATAGGAGCGGCGTAAATTGAACAAATGTGATAGAATTTCGCTGAATTCTTACATTAACCAAAATATAAAATCATCTAGTCTGGTCTCTGATTGCCCTATCATAGAAGGTTAATAGTGTATTTTACTCGCCATTCCACACGCTTTAAGATGCCGCCTAGCCCAGTACGCTGTCTGAAATAGGAGCGACGTAAATTGAACAAATGTGATAGAATTTTGCTGAATTCTTAAATTAACCATAATATAAAATGGTCTAATCGGGTCTCTGTTTGCCCTACCCTAGAAGTGTAATAGTGCATTTCACTCGACATTTCATGCGCTTTGAGATGCCGCTAAGCCCAATAAGCTATCTGTAATAGGAGCGACGTAAATTGAACAAATGTGATAGAATTTCGTTGAATTCTTATATTAACCAAAATATAAAATGATCTAATCGGGTCTCTGATTGCCCTATCATAGAAGTTTAATAGTGCATTTTACTCGCCATTCCACGCGCTTTAAGATGCCGCATGGCCCAGCACGCTATCTGAAACAGGAGCGACGTAAATTGAACAAATGTGATAGAATTTTGCTGACATCTTAAATTAACCATAATATAAAATGATCTAATCGGGTCTCTGTTTGCCCTACCCTAGAAGTTTAATAGTGCATTTCACTCGTCATTTCATGCGCTTTGAGATGCCGCTAAGCCCAATAAGCTATCTGTAATAGGAGCGACGTAAATTTTGCAAATGTGATAGAATTTCGTTGAATTCTTATATTAGCCAAAATATAAAATGATCTAATCGGGTCTCTGATTGCCCTATCATAGAAGTTTAATAGTGCATTTTACTCGCCATTCCACGCGCTTTAAGATGACGCCTAGCCCAGTACGGTATCTGAAATAGGAGCGACGTAACTTGAACAAATGTGATAGAATCACGCTGCATTCTTATATTAACCGTAATATAAAATGATCTAATCGGGTCTCTGTTTGCCTTATCCTAGAAGTATAATAGTGCATTATACTCGCCATTTCATGCGCTTTTAGATGCCGCTTAGCCCAGGACGCTATCTGAAATAGGAACGACGTAAATTGAACAAATGTGAGAGAATTTTGCTGAATTCTTAAATTAACCATAATATAAAATGACCTAATCGGGTCTCTGTTTGCCCTACCCTAGAAGTTTAATAGTGCATTTCACTCGTCATTTCATGCGCTTTGAGATGCCGCTAAGCCCAATAAGCTATCTGTAATAGAAGCGACGTAAATTGAACAAATGTGATAGAATTTCGTTGAATTCTTATATTAACCTTAATGTAAAATGATCTAATCGGGTCTCTGTTTGCCTTATCCTAGAAGTTTAATAGTGCATTATACTCGTCATTTCATGCGGATTGAGATGCCGCTAAGCCCAATAAGCTGAAATAGGAGCGACGTAAATTGAACAAATGTGATAGAATTTCGCAGAATTCTTATATTAACCAAAATATAAAATGATCTAATCGGGTCTCTGTTCCCCCTAGCCTAGTAGTTTAATAGTGCATTTTATTCGCCATTTTATGCGCTTTGAGATGCCGCTTAGCCGAATACGCTATCTGAAATAGGAGCGACGTAAATTGAACAGATGTGATAGAATCTCCCTGAAATCTTATATTAACCATAATATAAAATGATCTAATCGGGTCTCTGTTCGCCCTAGCCTAGAAGTTTAATAGTGCATTTTATTCGCCATTTCATGCGCTTTTAGATGCCGCTTAGCCTAGGACGCTATCTGAAATAGGAACGACGTAAATTGAACAAATGTGATAGAATTTCACTGAATTCTTAAACTAACAATAATATAAAATGATCTAATCGGGTCCCTGTTTGCCCTACCGTAGAAGTTTAATAGTGCATTTTACTCGCCATTGCATGTGCTTTGAGATGCCGCATAGCCCAATACGCTATCTGAAATAGGAGCGACGTAAATTGAACAAATGTGATAGAATTTCCGTGAATTCTTATATTAACCTTAATGTGAAATGATCTAATCGGGTCTCTGTTCGCCCTACCATAGAAGTCTAATAGTGCATTTCTCTCGCCATTTCATCCGCTTTGAGATGCCGCTTAGCCCAATACGCTATCTGACATAGGAGCGACGTAAGTTGAACAAATGTGATAGAATTTCGCTGAATTCTTTTATTAACCATAATATAAAATGATCTGATCGGGTCTCTGTTCGCCCTAGCCTAGAAGTTTAATAGTGCATTTTATTCGCCATTTCATGCGCTTTGAGATGCCGCTTAGCCGAATACGCTATCTGAAATAGGAGCGACGTAAATTAAACAAATGTGATAGAATTCCCGTGAATCCTTGTATTAACATTAATGTAAAATGATCTAATCGGGTCTCTGTTCGCCCTACCATAGAAGTCTAATGGTGCATTTCACTCGCCATTTCATGCGCTTTGAGATCCCGCTTAGCCCAATACGCCATCTGAAATAGGAGCGACGTAAATTGAACAAATGTGATAGAATTTCCCTGAAATCTTATATTAATCAAAATATAAAATGATCTAATCGGGTCTCTGATTGCCCTATCATAGAAGATTAGTAGTGCATTTTACTCGCCATTCCACGAGCTTTAAGCTGCCACCTAGACCAGTACGCTATCTGAAATAGGAGCGACGTAACTTGAACAAATGTTCATTACGCTGAATTCTTATATTAACCGTAATATAAAATGATCTAGTCGGGTCTCTGTTTGCCCTATCCTAGAAGTTTAATAGCGCATTTTACTCGCAATTTCATGCGCTTTGAGATGCCGCTTAGCCCAATACGCTATCTGGAATAGGAGCGACGTAAATTGAACAAATGTGATAGAATTTCCGTGAATTCTTATATTAACCTTAATGTAAAATGATCCAATCGGGTCTCTGTTCGCCCTAGCATAGAATTCTAATAGTGCATTTCACTCGCCATTTCATGCGCTTTGAGATGCCGCTTAGCACAATACGCTATCTGAAATAGGAGCGACGTAAGTTGAAGAAATGTGATAGAATTACGCTGAATTTTTTATTAACCATAATGTAAAATGATCTGCTCGGGTCACTGTTCGCTCTAGCCTAGAAGTTTAATAGTGCATTTTATTCGCCATTTCATGCGCTTTGAGATGCCGCTTAGCCCAATACGCTATCTGACATTGGAGCGACGTAAATTGAACAAATGTGATAGAATTTCGCTGAATTCTTAAATTAACCATAATATAAAATGATCTAATCGGGTCTCTGTTCGCCCTACCATAGAAGTCTAATGGTGCATTTCACTCGCCATTTCATGCGCTTTGAGATCCCGCTTAGCCCAATACGCCATCTGAAATAGGAGCGACGTAAGTTGAACAAATGTGATAGAATTACGCTGAATTCTTTTATTAACCATAATGTAAAATGATCTGCTGGGGTCTCTGTTCGCCCTAGCCTAGAAGTTTAATAGTGCATTTTATTCGCCATTTCATGCGCTTTGAGATGCCGCTTAGCCCAATACGCCATCTGAAATTGGAGCGACGTAAATTGAACAAATGTGATAGAATTTCACTGAATTCTTAAATTAGCCATAATATAAAATGATCTAATCGGGTCTCTGATTGCCCTACCCTAGAAGTTTAATACTGCATTTTACTCGCCATTTCATGCGCTTTGAGATGCCGCTTAGCCCAATACGCTATCTGAAATAGGAGCGACGTAAATTGAACAAATGTGATAGAATTTCCCTGAATTCTTATATTAACCAAAATATAAAATGATCTAAACGGGTCTCTGATTGCCTTATCATAGAAGTTTAATAGTGCATTTTACTCGCCAATCCACGCGCTTTAAGATTCCGCCTATCCCAGTACGCTATCTGGAATAGGAGCGACGTAAATTGAACAAATGTGATAGAATTTGGCTGAATTCTTAAATTAACAATAATATAAAATGATCTAATCGGGTCTCTGTTTGCCCTACCCTAGAAGTTTAATAGTGCATTTTACTCGCCATTTCATGCGCTTTGAGATGGCGCTTAGCCCAATACGCTATCTGAAATAGGAGCGACGTAAATTGAACAAATGTGATAGAATTTGGCTGAATTCTTAAATTAACCATAATATAAAATCATCTTATCGGGTCTCTGTTTGCCCTACCCTAGAAGTTTAATAGTGCATTTTACTCGCCATTTCTTGCGCTTTAAGATGCCGCCGAGCCCAGTACGCTATCTGAAGTAGGAGCGACGTAAGTTGAACAAATGTGATAGAATTACGCTGAATTCTTATATTAACCGTAATATAAAATGATCTAATCGGTTCTCTGTTCACCCTACCCTAGAAGTTTAAGAGTGCCTTTCACTCGTCATTTCATGCGCTTTGAGATGCCGCATAGCCCAATACGCTATCTGAAATAGGAGCGACGTAAATTGAACAATTGTGATAGAATTTAGCTGAATTCTTATATTAACCAAAATATAAAATTATCTAGTCGGGTCTCTGATTGCCATATCATAGAAGCTTCATAGTGCATTTTGATCGCCATTCCACGCGCTTTAAGATGCCGACTAACCCAGTACGATATCTAAAATTGGAGCGACGTAAATTGAACAAATGTGACAGAATTTTGCTGACATCTTAAATTAACTATAATATAAAATGATCTAATCGGGTCTGTGTTTGCCCTACCCTACAAGTTTAGCAGTGCATTTTACTCGCCATTTCATGCGCTTTGAGATGCCGCTTAGCCCAATACGCTATCTGAAATAGGAGCGACGTAAATTGAACAAATGTGATAGAATTTCCCTGAATTCTTATATTAACCTTAATGTAAAATGATCTAATCGGGTCTCTGTTCTCCCTACCCTAGAAGTTTAATACTGCATTTCACTCGTCATTTCATGCGCTTTGAGTTGCCGCTTAGCCCAATACGATATCTGAAATAGGAGCGATGTAAATTGAACAAATGTGATAGAATTTCGCTGAATTCTTATATTAACCAAAATATAAAATGATCTAATCGGGTCTCTGTTTGCCTTATCCTAGAAGTTTAGTATTGCATTTTACTCGCCATTTCATGCGCTTTCAGATGCCGCTTAGCCCAACACGCTATCTGAAATAGGAGCAACGTAAATTGAACAAATGTGATAGAATTTCCCTGAAATCTTATATTAAACAAAATATAAAATGATCTAATCGGGTCTCTGTTTGCCTTATCCTAGAAGTTTAGTATTGCATTTTACTCGCCATTTCATGCGCTTTGAGATGCCGCTTAGCCCAATACGCTATCTGAAATAGGAGCGACGTAAATTGAACAAATGTGATAGAATTTCCCTGAAATCTTATATTAAACAAAATATAAATGATCTAATCGGGTCTCTGATTGCCCTATCATAGAAGTTTAGCAGTGCATTTTACTCGCCATTCCACGCGCTTTAAGATGCCGCCTAGCCCAGAACGCTATCTGAAATAGGAGCGACCTAAATTGAACGAATGTGATAGAATTTTGCTGAATTCTTAAATTAACCATAATATAAAATGATCTAATCGGGTCTCTGCTTGCCCTACCCTAGAAGTTTAATAGTGCATTTTAGTCGACATTTCATGCGCTTTGAGATGCCGCTTCGCCCAATACGCTATCTGAAATAGGAGCGACGTAAATTAAACAAATGTGATAGAATTTCCCTGAAATCTTATATTAACCATAATATAAAATTTTCTAATCGGGTCTCTGTTTGCCCTACCCTAGAAGTTTAATAGTGTATTTTTACTCGCCATTTCATGCGCTTTGAGATGCGCTGCTTAGCCCAATACGCTATCTGAAATAGGAGCGACGTAAATTGAACACATGTGATAGAATTTCCCTGAAAATCTTATATTAAACAAAATATAAAATGATCTAAACGGGACTCTGATTGCCCTATCATAGAAGTTTAGTAGTGCATTTTACTCGCCATTCCACGCGCTTTAAGATGCCGCCTAGCCAGTACGCTATCTGAAATAGGAGCGACGTAAGTTGAACAAATGTGATAGAATTACGCTGAATTCTTATATTAACCGTAATATAAATGATCTAATCGGGTCCCTGTTTGCCTTATCCTAGAAGTTTAATAGTGCATTTTACTCGCCATTTCATGCGCATTGAGATGCCGCTTAGCCCAATACGCTATCTGAAATAGGAGCGACGTAAATTGAACAAATATGATACACTTTCGCTGAATTCTTAAATTAACCATAATATAAAATCATCTTATCGGGTCTCTGTTTGCCCTACCCTAGAAGTTTAACAGTGCATTTTACTCGCCATTTCATGCGCTTTGAGATGCCGCTTAGCCCAATACGCTATCTGAAATAGGAGCGACGTAACATTGAACAAATGTGATAGAATTTCCCTGAATTCTTATATTAACCAAAATATAAAATGATCTAATCGGGTCTCTGATTGCCCTATCATAGAAGTTTAATAGTGCATTTTACTCGCTAATCCACGCGCTTTAAGATTCCGCCTAGCCCAGTACGCTATCTGAAATAGGAGCGACGTAAATTGAACAAATGTGATAGAATTTGGCTGAATTCTTAAATTAACCATAATATAAAATGATCTAATCGGGTCTCTGTTTGCCCTACCCTAGAAGTTTAATAGTGCATTTTACTCGCCATTTCATGCGCTTTAAAGATGCCGCCTAGCACAGTACGCTATCTGAAATAGGGAGCGACGTAAATTGAACGAATGTGATAGAATTTCGCTGAATTCTTATATTAACCAAAATATAAAATGATCTAATCGGGTCTCTGATAGCCCTATCATAGAAGTTTAATAGTGCATTTTACTCGCCATTTCATGCGCATTGAGATGCCGCTTAGCCCAATAAGCCTATCTGAAATAGGAGCGACGTAAATTGAACAAATGTGATACTATTTCCCCTGAAACCTTATATTAAACAAAATATAAAATGATCTAATCGGGTCTCTGATTGCCCTATCACAGAAGTTTAGTAGTGCATTTTACTCGCCATTCCACGCGCTTTATGTTGCCGCCTAGCCCAGTACGCTATCTGAAATAGGAGCGACGTAAGTTGAACAAATGTGATAGAATTTTGCTGAATTCTTAAATTAACCATAATATAAAATGATCTAATCGGGTCTCTGTTTGCCCTACCCTAGAAGTTTAATAGTGCATTTTACTCGCCATTTCATGCGCTTTGAGATGCCGCTTAACCCAATACGCTATCTGAAATAGGAGCAACGAAAGTTGAACAAATGTGATAGAATTTCGCTGAATTATTTTATTAACCAGAATGTAAAATGGTCTAATCGGGTCTCTCTTCGCCCTAGCCTTGAAGTTTAATAGTGCATTTTACTCGTCATTTCATGCGCTTTGAGATGCCGCTTTGCCCAATACGGTATATCTGAAATAGGAGCGACGTAAATTGAACGAATGTGATAGAATTTCGCTCAATTCTTAAATTAACCATAATATAAAATGATCTAATCGGGTCTCTGATTGCCCTATCATAGAAGTTTAATAGTGCATTTTACTCGCTAATCCACGCGCTTTAAGATTCCGCCTAGCCCAGTACGCTATCTGAAATAGGAGCGACTTAAATTGAACAAATGTGATAGAATTTGGCTGAATTCTTAAATTAACCATAATATAAAATGATCTAATCGGGTCTCTGTTTGCCCTACCCTAGAACATTAATAGTGCATTTTACTCGCCATTTCATGCGCTTTGAGATGCCGCTTAGCCTAATACGCTATCTGAAATTGGAGCGACGTAAATTGAACAAATGTGATAGAATTTCGCTGAATTCTTATATTAACAAGAATATAAAATGATCTAATCGGGTCTCTGTTTGCCTTATCCTAGAAGTTTAGTATTGCATTTTACTCGCCATTTCATGCGCTTTGAGATGCCGCTTAGCCCAATACACTATCTGAAATAGGAGCGACGTAAATTGAACAAATGTGATAGAATTTCGCTGAATTCTTAAATTAACTATAATATAAAATGATCTAATCGGGTCACTGATTGCCCTATCATAGAAGTTTAATAGTGCATTTTGCTCGCCATTCCACGCGCTTTAAGTTGCCGCCTAGCCCAGTACGCTATCTGAAATAGGAGCGACGTAAATTGAACAAATGTGATAGAATTTCCCTGAAATCTTATATTAAACAAAATATAAAATGATCTAATCGGGTCTCTGTTTGCCTTATCCTAGAAGTTTAGTATTGCATTTTACTCGCCATTTCATGCGCTTTCAGATGCCGCTTAGCCCAACACGCTATCTGAAATAGGAGCGACGTAAATTGAACAAATGTGATAGAATTTCCCTGAAATCTTATATTAAACAAAATATAAAATGATCTAATCGGGTCTCTGATTGCCCTATCATAGAAGTTTAGCAGTGCATTTTACTCGCCATTCCACGCGCTTTAAGATGCCGCCTAGCCCAGAACGCTATCTGAAATAGGAGCGACCTAAATTGAACGAATGTGATAGAATTTTGCTGAATTCTTAAATTAACCATAATATAAAATGATCTAATCGGGTCTCTGCTTGCCCTACCCTAGAAGTTTAATAGTGCATTTTAGTCGACATTTCATGCGCTTTGAGATGCCGCTTCGCCCAATACGCTATCTGAAATAGGAGCGACGTAAATTAAACAAATGTGATAGAATTTCCCTGAAATCTTATATTAAACAAAATATAAAATGATCTAAACGGGACTCTGATTACCCTATCATAGAAGTTTAGTAGTGCATTTTACTCGACCTTCCACGTGCTTTAAGATGCCGCCTAGCCCAGTACACTATCTGAAATAGGAGCGACGTATGTTGAACAAATGTGATAGAATTACGCTGAATTCTTATATTAACCGTAATATAAAATGATCTAATCGGGTCTCTGTTCGCCCTACCCTAGAAGATTACAAGCGCATTTCACTCGTCATTTCATGCGCTTTGAGATGCCGCTTAGCCCAATACGCTTTCTGCAATAGGAGCGACGTAAATTGAACAAATGTGATAGAATTTGGCTGAATTCTTAAATTAACCATAATATAAAATGATCTAATCGGGTCTCTGTTTGCCCTACCCTAGAAGTTTAACAGTGCATTTTACTCGCCATTTCATGCGCTTTGAGATGCCGCTTAGCCCAATACGCTATCTGAAATAGGAGCGACGTAAGTTGAACAAATGTGATAGAATTTCCCTGAATACTTATATTAACCTTAATGTAAAATGATCTAATCGGGTCTCTGTTCGCCCTACCCTAGAAGTGTAATAGTGCATTCCACTCGCCATTTCATATGCTTTGAGATGCCGTTTAGCCCAATACGCTATCTGAAATAGGAGCGACGTAAATAGAACAATTGTGATAGAATTTCGCTGAATTCTTATATTAACCATAATATAAAATTTTCTAATCGGGTCTCTGTTTGCCCTACCCTAGAAGTTTAATAGTGCATTTTACTCGCCATTTCATGCGCTTTGAGATGCCGCTTAGCCCAATACGCTATCTGAAATAGGAGCGACGTAAATTGAACACATGTGATAGAATTTCCCTGAAATCTTATATTAAACAAAATATAAAATGATCTAAACGGGACTCTGATTGCCCTATCATAGAAGTTTAGTAGTGCATTTTACTCGCCATTCCACGCGCTTTAAGATGCCGCCTAGCCCAGTACGCTATCTGAAATAGGAGCGACGTAAGTTGAACAAATGTGATAGAATTACGCTGAATTCTTATATTAACCGTAATATAAAATGATCTAATCGGGTCCCTGTTTGCCTTATCCTAGAAGTTTAATAGTGCATTTTACTCGCCATTTCATGCGCATTGAGATGCCGCTTAGCCAATACGCTATCTGAAATAGGAGCGACGTAAATTGAACAAATATGATACAGTTTCGCTGAATTCTTAAATTAACCATAATATAAAATCATCTTATCGGGTCTCTGTTTGCCCTACCCTAGAAGTTTAATACTGCATTTTACTCGCCATTTCATGCGCTTTGAGATGCCGCTTAGCCCAATACGCTATCTGAAATAGGAGCGACGTAAATTGAACAAATGTGATAGAATTTCCCTGAATTCTTATATTAACCAAAATATAAAATGATCTAATCGGGTCTCTGATTGCCCTATCATAGAAGTTTAATAGTGCATTTTACTCGCTAATCCACGCGCTTTAAGATTCCGCCTAGCCCAGTACGCTATCTGAAATAGGAGCGACGTAAATTGAACAAATGTGATAGAATTTGGCTGAATTCTTAAATTAACCATAATATAAAATGATCTAATCGGGTCTCTGTTTGCCCTACCCTAGAAGTTTAATAGTGCATTTTACTCGCCATTTCATGCGCTTTAAGATGCCGCCTAGCACAGTACGCTATCTGAAATAGGAGCGACGTAAATTGAACGAATGTGATAGAATTTCGCTGAATTCTTATATTAACCAAAATATAAAATGATCTAATCGGGTCTCTGATAGCCCTATCATAGAAGTTTAATAGTGCATTTTACTCGCCATTTCATGCGCATTGAGATGCCGCTTAGCCCAATAAGCTATCTGAAATAGGAGCGACGTAAATTGAACAAATGTGATACTATTTCCCTGAAACCTTATATTAAACAAAATATAAAATGATCTAATCGGGTCTCTGATTGCCCTATCACAGAAGTTTAGTAGTGCATTTTACTCGCCATTCCACGCGCTTTATGTTGCCGCCTAGCCCAGTACGCTATCTGAAATAGGAGCGACGTAAGTTGAACAAATGTGATAGAATTTTGCTGAATTCTTAAATTAACCATAATATAAAATGATCTAATCGGGTCTCTGTTTGCCCTACCCTAGAAGTTTAATAGTGCATTTTACTCGCCATTTCATGCGCTTTGAGATGCCGCTTAACCCAATACGCTATCTGAAATAGGAGCAACGAAAGTTGAACAAATGTGATAGAATTTCGCTGAATTATTTTATTAACCAGAATGTAAAATGGTCTAATCGGGTCTCTCTTCGCCCTAGCCTTGAAGTTTAATAGTTCATTTTACTCGTCATTTCATGCGCTTTGAGATGCCGCTTTGCCCAATACGGTATATCTGAAATAGGAGCGACGTAAATTGAACGAATGTGATAGAATTTCGCTCAATTCTTAAATTAACCATAATATAAAATGATCTAATCGGGTCTCTGATTGCCCTATCATAGAAGTTTAATAGTGCATTTTACTCGCTAATCCACGCGCTTTAAGATTCCGCCTAGCCCAGTACGCTATCTGAAATAGGAGCGACTTAAATTGAACAAATGTGATAGAATTTGGCTGAATTCTTAAATTAACCATAATATAAAATGATCTAATCGGGTCTCTGTTTGCCCTACCCTAGAACATTAATAGTGCATTTTACTCGCCATTTCATGCGCTTTGAGATGCCGCTTAGCCCAATACACTATCTGAAATAGGAGCGACGTAAATTGAACAAATGTGATAGAATTTCGCTGAATTCTTAAATTAACTATAATATAAAATGATCTAATCGGGTCACTGATTGCCCTATCATAGAAGTTTAATAGTGCATTTTGCTCGCCATTCCACGCGCTTTAAGTTGCCGCCTAGCCCAGTACGCTATCTGAAATAGGAGCGACGTAAATTGAACAAATGTGATAGAATTTTGCTGAATTCTTAAATTAACCATAACATAAAATGATCTAATCGGGTCTCTGTTTGCCTTACCCTAGAAGTTTAATAGTGCATTTTACTCGTCATTTCATGCGCTTTGAGATGCCGCTTTGCCCAATACGCTATCTGAATTAGGAGCGACGTAAATTGAACAAATGTGATAGAATTTCCCTGAAATCTTATATTAAACAAAATATAAAACGATCTAATCGGGTCTCTGATTGCCCTACCCTAGAAGTTTAATAGTGCATTTTACTCGCCATTTCATGCGCTTTGAGATGCCGCTTAACCCAATACGCTATCTGAAATAGGAGCAACGAAAGTTGAACAAATGTGATAGAATTTCGCTGAATTATTTTATTAACCAGAATGTAAAATTGTCTAATCGGGTCTCTGTTCGCCCTCGCCTTGAAGTTTAATAGTGCATTTTACTCGTCATTTCATGCGCTTTGAGATGCCGCTTTGCCCAATACGGTATATCTGAAATAGGAGCGACGTAAATTGAACGAATGTGATAGAATTTCGCTCAATTCTTAAATTAACCATAATATAAAATGATCTAATCGGGTCTCTGTTTGCCCTACCCTAGAACATTAATAGTGCATTTTACTCGCCATTTCATGCGCTTTGAGATGCCGCTTAGCCTAATACGCTATCTGAAATTGGAGCGACGTAAATTGAACAAATGTGATAGAATTTCGCTGAATTCTTATATTAACAAGAATATAAAATGATCTAATCGGGTCTCTGTTTGCCTTATCCTAGAAGTTTAGTATTGCATTTTACTCGCCATTTCATGCGCTTTGAGATGCCGCTTAGCCCAATACACTATCTGAAATACGAGCGACGTAAATTGAACAAATGTGATAGAATTTCGCTGAATTCTTAAATTAACTATAATATAAAATGATCTAATCGGGTCACTGATTGCCCTATCATAGAAGTTTAATAGTGCATTTTGCTCGCCATTCCACGCGCTTTAAGTTGCCGCCTAGCCCAGTACGCTATCTGAAATAGGAGCGACGTAAATTGAACAAATGTGATAGAATTTCCCTGAAATCTTATATTAAACAAAATATAAAATGATCTAATCGGGTCTCTGTTTGCCTTATCCTAGAAGTTTAGTATTGCATTTTACTCGCCATTTCATGCGCTTTCAGATGCCGCTTAGCCCAACACGCTATCTGAAATAGGAGCGACGTAAATTGAACAAATGTGATAGAATTTCCCTGAAATCTTATATTAAACAAAATATAAAATGATCTAATCGGGTCTCTGATTGCCCTATCATAGAAGTTTAGCAGTGCATTTTACTCGCCATTCCACGCGCTTTAAGATGCCGCCTAGCCCAGAACGCTATCTGAAATAGGAGCGACCTAAATTGAACGAATGTGATAGAATTTTGCTGAATTCTTAAATTAACCATAATATAAAATGATCTAATCGGGTCTCTGCTTGCCCTACCCTAGAAGTTTAATAGTGCATTTTAGTCGACATTTCATGCGCTTTGAGATGCCGCTTCGCCCAATACGCTATCTGAAATAGGAGCGACGTAAATTAAACAAATGTGATAGAATTTCCCTGAAATCTTATATTAAACAAAATATAAAATGATCTAAACGGGACTCTGATTACCCTATCATAGAAGTTTAGTAGTGCATTTTACTCGACCTTCCACGTGCTTCAAGATGCCGCCTAGCCCAGTACACTATCTGAAATAGGAGCGACGTATGTTGAACAAATGTGATAGAATTACGCTGAATTCTTATATTAACCGTAATATAAAATGATCTAATCGGGTCTCTGTTCGCCCTACCCTAGAAGATTACAAGCGCATTTCACTCGTCATTTCATGCGCTTTGAGATGCCGCTTAGCCCAATACGCTTTCTGCAATAGGAGCGACGTAAATTGAACAAATGTGATAGAATTTGGCTGAATTCTTAAATTAACCATAATATAAAATGATCTAATCGGGTCTCTGTTTGCCCTACCCTAGAAGTTTAACAGTGCATTTTACTCGCCATTTCATGCGCTTTGAGATGCCGCTTAGCCCAATACGCTATCTGAAATAGGAGCGACGTAAGTTGAACAAATGTGATAGAATTTCCCTGAATACTTATATTAACCTTAATGTAAAATGATCTAATCGGGTCTCTGTTCGCCCTACCCTAGAAGTGTAATAGTGCATTCCACTCGCCATTTCATATGCTTTGAGATGCCGTTTAGCCCAATACGCTATCTGAAATAGGAGCGACGTAAATAGAACAATTGTGATAGAATTTCGCTGAATTCTTATATTAACCATAATATAAAATTTTCTAATCGGGTCTCTGTTTGCCCTACCCTAGAAGTTTAATAGTGTATTTTACTCGCCATTTCATGCGCTTTGAGATGCCGCTTAGCCCAATACGCTATCTGAAATAGGAGCGACGTAAATTGAACACATGTGATAGAATTTCCCTGAAATCTTATATTAAACAAAATATAAAATGATCTAAACGGGACTCTGATTGCCCTATCATAGAAGTTTAGTAGTGCATTTTACTCGCCATTCCACGCGCTTTAAGATGCCGCCTAGCCCAGTACGCTATCTGAAATAGGAGCGACGTAAGTTGAACAAATGTGATAGAATTACGCTGAATTCTTATATTAACCGTAATATAAAATGATCTAATCGGGTCCCTGTTTGCCTTATCCTAGAAGTTTAATAGTGCATTTTACTCGCCATTTCATGCGCATTGAGATGCCGCTTAGCCCAATACGCTATCTGAAATAGGAGCGACGTAAATTGAACAAATATGATACAGTTTCGCTGAATTCTTAAATTAACCATAATATAAAATCATCTTATCGGGTCTCTGTTTGCCCTACCCTAGAAGTTTAATACTGCATTTTACTCGCCATTTCATGCGCTTTGAGATGCCGCTTAGCCCAATACGCTATCTGAAATAGGAGCGACGTAAATTGAACAAATGTGATAGAATTTCCCTGAATTCTTATATTAACCAAAATATAAAATGATCTAATCGGGTCTCTGATTGCCCTATCATAGAAGTTTAATAGTGCATTTTACTCGCTAATCCACGCGCTTTAAGATTCCGCCTAGCCCAGTACGCTATCTGAAATAGGAGCGACGTAAATTGAACAAATGTGATAGAATTTGGCTGAATTCTTAAATTAACCATAATATAAAATGATCTAATCGGGTCTCTGTTTGCCCTACCCTAGAAGTTTAATAGTGCATTTTACTCGCCATTTCATGCGCTTTAAGATGCCGCCTAGCACAGTACGCTATCTGAAATAGGAGCGACGTAAATTGAACGAATGTGATAGAATTTCTTTGAATTCTTATATTAACCAAAATATAAAATGATCTAATCGGGTCTCTGATAGCCCTATCATAGAAGTTTAATAGTGCATGTTACTCGCCATTTCATGCGCATTGAGATGCCGCTTAGCCCAATAAGCTATCTGAAATAGGAGCGACGTAAATTGAACAAATGTGATACTATTTCCCTGAAACCTTATATTAAACAAAATATAAAATGATCTAATCGGGTCTCTGATTGCCCTATCACAGAAGTTTAGTAGTGCATTTTACTCGCCATTCCACGCGCTTTATGTTGCCGCCTAGCCCAGTACGCTATCTGAAATAGGAGCGACGTAAGTTGAACAAATGTGATAGAATTTTGCTGAATTCTTAAATTAACCATAATATAAAATGATCTAATCGGGTCTCTGTTTGCCCTACCCTAGAAGTTTAATAGTGCATTTTACTCGCCATTTCATGCGCTTTGAGATGCCGCTTAACCCAATACGCTATCTGAAATAGGAGCAACGAAAGTTGAACAAATGTGATAGAATTTCGCTGAATTATTTTATTAACCAGAATGTAAAATGGTCTAATCGGGTCTCTCTTCGCCCTAGCCTTGAAGTTTAATAGTTCATTTTACTCGTCATTTCATGCGCTTTGAGATGCCGCTTTGCCCAATACGGTATATCTGAAATAGGAGCGACGTAAATTGAACGAATGTGATAGAATTTTGCTCAATTCTTAAATTAACCATAATATAAAATGATCTAATCGGGTCTCTGATTGCCCTATCATAGAAGTTTAATAGTGCATTTTACTCGCTAATCCACGCGCTTTAAGATTCCGCCTAGCCCAGTACGCTATCTGAAATAGGAGCGACTTAAATTGAACAAATGTGATAGAATTTGGCTGAATTCTTAAATTAACCATAATATAAAATGATCTAATCGGGTCTCTGTTTGCCCTACCCTAGAACATTAATAGTGCATTTTACTCGCCATTTCATGCGCTTTGAGATGCCGCTTAGCCCAATACACTATCTGAAATAGGAGCGACGTAAATTGAACAAATGTGATAGAATTTCGCTGAATTCTTAAATTAACTATAATATAAAATGATCTAATCGGGTCACTGATTGCCCTATCATAGAAGTTTAATAGTGCATTTTGCTCGCCATTCCACGCGCTTTAAGTTGCCGCCTAGCCCAGTACGCTATCTGAAATAGGAGCGACGTAAATTGAACAAATGTGATAGAATTTTGCTGAATTCTTAAATTAACCATAACATAAAATGATCTAATCGGGTCTCTGTTTGCCTTACCCTAGAAGTTTAATAGTGCATTTTACTCGTCATTTCATGCGCTTTGAGATGCCGCTTTGCCCAATACGCTATCTGAATTAGGAGCGACGTAAATTGAACAAATGTGATAGAATTTCCCTGAAATCTTATATTAAACAAAATATAAAACGATCTAATCGGGTCTCTGATTGCCCTACCCTAGAAGTTTAATAGTGCATTTTACTCGCCATTTCATGCGCTTTGAGATGCCGCTTAACCCAATACGCTATCTGAAATAGGAGCAACGAAAGTTGAACAAATGTGATAGAATTTCGCTGAATTATTTTATTAACCAGAATGTAAAATTGTCTAATCGGGTCTCTGTTCGCCCTCGCCTTGAAGTTGAATAGTGCATTTTACTCGTCATTTCATGCGCTTTGAGATGCCGCTTTGCCCAATACGGTATATCTGAAATAGGAGCGACGTAAATTGAACGAATGTGATAGAATTTCGCTCAATTCTTAAATTAACCATAATATAAAATGATCTAATCGGGTCTCTGTTTGCCCTACCCTAGAACATTAATAGTGCATTTTACTCGCCATTTCATGCGCTTTGAGATGCCGCTTAGCCTAATACGCTATCTGAAATTGGAGCGACGTAAATTGAACAAATGTGATAGAATTTCGCTGAATTCTTATATTAACAAGAATATAAAATGATCTAATCGGGTCTCTGTTTGCCTTATCCTAGAAGTTTAGTATTGCATTTTACTCGCCATTTCATGCGCTTTGAGATGCCGCTTAGCCCAATACACTATCTGAAATAGGAGCGACGTAAATTGAACAAATGTGATAGAATTTCGCTGAATTCTTAAATTAACTATAATATAAAATGATCTAATCGGGTCACTGATTGCCCTATCATAGAAGTTTAATAGTGCATTTTACTCGCCATTCCACGCGCTTTAAGTTGCCGCCTAGCCCAGTACGCTATCTGAAATAGGAGCGACGTAAATTGAACAAATGTGATAGAATTTTGCTGAATTCTTAAATTAAGCATAACATAAAATGATCTAATCGGGTCTCTGTTTGCCTTACCCTAGAAGTTTAATACTGCATTTTACTCGTCATTTCATGCGCTTTGAGATGCCGCTTTGCCCAATACGCTATCTGAATTAGGAGCGACGTAAATTGAACAAATGTGATAGAATTTCCTTGAATTCTTATATTAACCTTAATGTAAAATGATCTAATCGGGTCTCTGATTGCCCTATCATAGAAGATTAATAGTGCATTTTACTCGTCATTTCATGCGCTTTCAGATGCCGCTTAGCCCAAGACGCTATCTGAAATAGGAGCGACGAAAGTTGAACAAATGTGATAGAATTTCGCTGAATTATTTTATTAACCAGAATGTAAAATGATCTAATCTGGTCTCTGTTCGCCCTAGCCTAGAAGTTTAATAGTGGATTTTACTGGGCATTCCACGCGCTTTAAGATGCCGCCTCGCCCAGTACGCTATCTGAAATAGGAGCGACCTAAATTGAACGAATGTGATAGAATTTCCTTGAATTCTTATATTAACCTTAATGTAAAATGATCTAATCGGGTCTCTGTTCGCCCTACCCTAGAAGTTTAATAGTGCATATCACTCGTCACTTCATGCGCTTTGAGATGCCGCTAAGCCCAATAAGCTATCAAAAATAGGAGCGACGTAAATTGAACAAATGTGATAGAATTTCCCTGAAATCTTATATTAAACAAAATATAAAATGATCTAATCGGGTCTCTGATTGCTCTATCATAGAAGTTTAGTAGTGCATTTTACTCGCCCTTCCACGCGCTTTAAGATGCCGCCTAGCCCAGTAGGCTATCTGAAATAGGAGCGACGTAAGATGAACAAATGTGATAGAATTACGCAGAATGCTTATATTAACCGTAATATAAAATGAACTAATCGGGTCTCCGTTTGCCTTATCCTAGAAGTTTAATAGCGCATTTTACTCGCCATTTCATGCGCTTTGAGAGGCCGCTTAGCCCAATACGCTATCTGAAATAGGAGCGACGTAAATTCAACAAATGTGATAGAATTCCCGTGAATTCTTATATTAACGTTAATGTAAAATGATCCAATCGGGTCTCTGTTCGCCCTACCATAGAAGTCTGATAGCGCATTTCACTCGCCATTTCATGCGCTTTGAGATGCCGCTCAGCCCAATACGCTATCTGAAATAGGAGCGACGTAAATTGAACAAATGTGATAGAATTTCGCTGAATTCTTATATTAACCAAAGTATAAAATGATCTAGTCTGGTCTCTGATTGCCCTATCATAGAAGGTTAATAGTGTATTTTACTCGCCATTCCACACGCTTTAAGATGCCGCCTAGCCCAGTACGCTGTCTGAAATAGGAGCGACGTAAATTGAACAAATGTGATAGAATTTTGCTGAATTCTTAAATTAACCATAATATAAAATGGTCTAATCGGGTCTCTGTTTGCCCTACCCTAGAAGTGTAATAGTGCATTTCACTCGACATTTCATGCGCTTTGAGATGCCGCTAAGCCCAATAAGCTATCTGTAATAGGAGCGACGTAAATAGAACAAATGTGATAGAATTTCGTTGAATTCTTATATTAACCAAAATATAAAATGATCTAATCGGGTCTCTGATTGCCCTGTCATAGAAGTTTAATAGTGCATTTTACACGCCATTCCACGCTCTTTAAGATGCCGCATGGCCCAGCACGCTATCTGAAACAGGAGCGACGTAAATTGAACAAATGTGATAGAATTACGCTGAATTCTTATATTAACCGTAATATAAAATGATCTAATCGGGTCTCCGTTTGCCTTATCCTAGAAGTTTAATAGCGCATTTTACTCGCCATTTCATGCGCTTTGAGATGCCGCTTAGCCCAATACGCTATCTGGAATAGGAGCGACGTAAATTGAACAAATGTGATAGAATTCCCGTGAATTCTTATATTAACGTTAATGTAAAATGATCCAATCGGGTCTCTGTTCGCCCTACCATAGAAGTCTGATAGCGCATTTCACTCGCCATTTCATGCGCTTTGAGATGCCGCTCAGCCCAATACGCTATCTGAAATAGGAGCGACGTAAGTTGAACAAATGTGATAGAATTACGCTGAATTCTTTTATTAACCATAATGTAAAATGATCTGCTCGGGTCTCTGTTCGCCCTAGCCTAGAAGTTTAGTAGTGCATTTTATTCGCCATTTCATGCGCTTTGAGATGCCGCTTAGCCCAATACGCTATCTGAAATTGGAGCGACGTAAATTGAACAAATGTGATAGAATCACGCTGCATTCGTATATTAACCGTAATATAAAATGATCTAATCGGGTCTCTGTTTGCCTTATCCTAGAAGTATAATAGTGCATTATACTCGCCATTCCACGCGCTTTAAGATGCCGCCTAGCCCAGTACGCTATCTGAAATAGGAGCGACGTAAATTGAGCAAATGTGATAGAATTTTGCTGAATTCTTAATTTAACCATAATATAAAATGATCTAATCGGGTCTCTGTTTGCCCTACCCTAGAAGTTTAATAGTGCATTTCACTCGTCATTTCATGCGCTTTGAGATGCCGCTAAGCCCAATAAGCTATATGTAATAGGAGCGACGTAAATTTTGCAAATGTGATAGAATTTCGTTGAATTCTTATATTAGCCAAAATATAAAATGATCTAATCGGGTCTCTGATTGCCCTATCATAGAAGTTTAATAGTGCATTTTACTCGCCATTCCACGCGCTTTAAGATGACGCCTAGCTCAGTACGCTATCTGAAATAGGAGCGACGTAACTTGAACAAATGTGATAGAATCACGCTGCATTCTTATATTAACCGTAATATAAAATGATCTAATCGGGTCTCTGTTTGCCTTATCCTAGAAGTATAATAGTGCATTATACTCGCCATTTCATGCGCTTTTAGATGCCGCTTAGCCCAGGACGCTATCTGAAATAGGAACGACGTAAATTGAACAAATGTGAGAGAATTTTGCTGAATTCTTAAATTAACCATAATGTAAAATGACCTAATCGGGTCTCTGTTTGCCCTACCCTAGAAGTTTAATAGTGCATTTCACTCGTCATTTCATGCGCTTTGAGATGCCGCTAAGCCCAATAAGCTATCTGTAATAGAAGCGACGTAAATTGAACAAATGTGATAGAATTTCGTTGAATTCTTATATTAACCTTAATGTAAAATTATCTAATCGGGTCTCTGTTTGCCTTATCCTAGAAGTATAATAGTGCATTATACTCGCCATTTCATGCGCTTTTAGATGCTGCTTAGCCCAGGACGCTATCTGAAATAGGAACGACGTAAATTGAACAAATGTGATAGAATTTCACTGAATTCTTAAATTAACCATAATATAAAATGATCTAATCGGGTCCCTGTTTGCCCTACCGTAGAAGTTTAATAGCGCATTTTACTCGCCATTTCATGCGCTTTGAGATGCCGCTTAGCCCAATACGCTATCTGGAATAGGAACGACGTAAATTGAACAAATGTGATAGAATTCCCGTGAATTCTTATATTAACCTTAATGTAAAATGATCCAATCGGGTCTCTGTTCGTCCTACCATAGAAGTCTGATAGTGCATTTCACTCGCCATTTCATGCGCTTTGAGATGCCGCTCAGACCAATACGCTATCTGAAATAGGAGCGACGTAAATTGAGCAAATGTGATAGAATTTTGCTGAATTCTTAAATTAACCATAATATAAAATGATCTAATCGGGTCTCTGTTTGCCCTACCCTCGAACTTTAATAGTGCATTTTACTCGTCATTTCATGCGCTTTGAGATGCCGCTTAGCCTAATACGCTATCTGAAATTGGAGCGATATAAGTTGAACAAATGTGATAGAATTTCGCTGAATTCTTTTATTAACCATAATGTAAAATGATCTAATCGGATCTCTGTTCTCCCGAGCCTAGAACTTTAATAGTGCATTTTATTCGCCATTTCATACGCTTTGACATGCCGCTTTGCCCAATACGCTATCTGAAATAGGAGCGACGTAAATTGAACAAATGTGATAGAATTTCACTGAATTCTTATATTAACCAAAATATAAAATGATCTAATCGGGTCTCTGATTGCCCTAGAATAGAAGTTTATAGTGCATTTTACTCGCCATTTCATGCGCTTTGAGATGCCGCTTAGCACAATACGCTATCTGAAATATGAGCGACGTAAATTGAACAAATGTGATAGAATTTCGCTGAATTCTTATATTAACAAAAATATAAAATGATCTAATCGGGTCTCTGTTTGCCTTATCCTAGAAGTTTAGTATTGCATTTTACTCGCCATTTCATGCGCTTTGAGATGCCGCTTAGCCCAATACGCTATCTGAAATAGGAGCGACGTAAATTGAACAAGTGTGATAGAATTTCGCTGAATTCTTAAATTAACTATAATATAAAATGTTCTAATCGGGTCGCTGATTGACCTATCATAGAAGTTTAATAGTGCATTTTACTCGCCATTCCACGCGCTTTAAGTTGCCGCCTAGCCCAGTACGCTATCTGAAATAGGAGCGACGTAAATTGAACAAATGTGATGGAATTTTGCTGAATTCTTAAATTAACCATAACATAAAATGATCTAATCGGGTCTCTGTTTGCCCTACCCTAGAAGTTTAATAGTGCATTTTACTCGTCATTTCATGCGCTTTGAGATGCCGCTTTGCCCAATACCTATCTGAATTAGGAGCGACGTAAATTGAACAAATGTGATAGAATTTCCCTGAAATCTTATATGAAACAAAATATAAAATGATCTAATCGGGTCTCTGATTGCCCTATCATAGAAGATTAATAGTGCATTTTACTCGTCATTTCATGCGCTTTGAGATGCCGCTTAGGCCAAGACGCTATCTGAAATAGGAGCGACCTAAATTGAACGAATGTGATAGAATTTTGCTGAATTCTTAAATTAACCATAATATAAAATGATCTAATCGAGTCTCTGCTTGCCCTACCCTAGAACTTTAATAGTGCATTTTACTCGCCATTTCATGCGCTTTGAGATGCCGCTTTGCCCAATACGCTATCTGAAATAGGAGCGACGTAAATTGAACGAATGTGATAGAATTTCGCTCAATACTTAAATTAACCATAATATAAAATGATCTAATCGGGTCTCTGTTTGCCCTACCCTAGAACTTTAATAGTGCATTTTACTCGTCATTTCATGCGCTTTGAGATGCCGCATAGCCTAATACGCTATCTGAAATTGGAGCGATATAAGTTGAACAAATGTGATAGAATTTCACTGAATTCTTATACTAACCAAAATATAAAATGATCTAATCGGGTCTCTGATTACCCTAGCATAGTAGTTTAATAGTGCATTTTACTCGCCATTCCGAGCGCTTTAAGATGCCGCATAGCCCAACACGCTATCTGAAATAGGAGCGACGTAAATTGAACAAATGTGATAGAATTTCACTGAATTCTTATATTAACCAAAATATTAAATGATCTACTCGGGTCTCTGATTACCCTAGCATAGTAGTTTAATAGTGCATTTTACTCGCCATTCCGAGCGCTTTAAGATGCCGCGTAGCCCAATACGCTATCTGAAATAGGAGCGACGTAAATTGAACAAATATGATAGAGTTTCGCTGAATTCTTAAACTAACCATAATATAAAATGATCTTATCCGGTCTCTGTTTGCCCTACCCTAGAAGTTTAATAGGGCATTTTACTCGCCATTTCGTGCGCTTTCAGATGCCGCGTAGCCCAATATGCTATCTGAAATATGAGCGACGTAAATTGAACAAATGTGATAGAATTTCGCTGAATTCTTATATTAACCTTAATGTAAAATGATCTAATCGGATCTTTGTTCGCCGTACCCTAGAAGTTTAATAGTGCATTTCACTCGTCATTTCATGCGCTTTGAGATGCCGCTTAGCCCAATAAGCTATCTGAAATAGGAGCGACGTAATTTGAACAAATGTGATAGAATTTCGCTGAATTCTTATATTAACCAAAATATAAAATGATCTAATCGGGTCTCTGATAGCCCTATCATAGAAGTTTAATAGTGCATTTTACCCGCCATTCCACGCGCTTTAAGATGCAGTCTAGCCCAGTACGCTATCTGAAATAGGAGCGACGTACGTTGAACGAATGTGATAGAATTACGCTGCATTCTTTTATGAACCATATTGTAAAATGATCTAATCGGGTCTCTGTTCGCCCTATCATAGAAGTTTAATAGTGCATTTTACTCGCCATTCCACGCGCTTTAAGATGCCGCTTAGCCCAATACGCTATCTGAAATAGGAGCGACGTAAATTGAACAAATGTGATAGAATTTTGCTGAATTCTTAAATTAACCATAGCATAAAATGATCTAATCGGGTCTCTGTTTGCCCTACCCTAGAAGTTTAGTAGTGCATTTTACTCGCCATTTCTTGCGCTTTAAGATGCCGCTTAGCCCAATACGCTATCTGAAATAGGAGCGACGTAAATTGATCAAATGTGATAGAATTTCGCTGAATTCTTAAATTAACCATAACATAAAATGATCTAATCGGGTCTCTGTTTGCCCTACCCTAGAAGTTTAGTAGTGCATTTTACTCGCCATTTCTTGCGCTTTGAGATGCCGCTTTGCCCAATAAGCTATCTGAAATATCAGCGACATAAATTGAACAAATGTGAGAGACTTTCGCTGAATTCTTATATTAACCTTAATGTAAAGTGTTCTAATCGGGTCTCTGTTCGCCCTACCCTAGAAGATTAATAGTGCATTTCACTCGTCATTTCATGCGCTTTGAGATGCCGCTTAGCCCAATAAGCTATCTGAAATAGGAGCGACGTAAATTGAACAAATGTGATAGAATTTCGCTGAATTCTTATATTAACCAAAATATAAAATGAACTAGTCGGGTCTCTGATTGCCCTATCATAGAAGTTTAATAGTGCATTTAGCTCGCCTATCCACACGCTTTAAGATGCCGCCTAGCCCAGTACGCTATCTGAAATTGGAGCGACGTAAATTGAACAAATGTGATAGAATTACGCTGAATTCTTATATTAACCGTAATATAAAATGATCGAATCGGGTCTCTGTTTGCCTTATCCTAGAAGTTTAATAGTGCATTTTACTCGCCATTTCATGCGCATTGAGATGCCGCTTAGCCCAATACGCTATCTGAAATATCAGCGACGTAAATTGAACAAATGTGAGAGACTTTCGCTGAATTCTTATATTAACCTTAATGTAAAGTGTTCTAATCGGGTCTCTGTTCGCCCTACCCTAGAAGATTAATAGTGCATTTCACTCGTCATTTCATGCGCTTTGAGATGCCGCTTTGCCCAATTAGCTATCTGAAATAGGAGCGACGTAAATTGAACAAATGTGATAGTATTATGCTGAATTCTTAAATTAACCATAATATAAAATGATCTAATCGGGTCTCTGGTTGCCTTACCCTAGAAGTTTAATAGTGCATTTTACTCGCCATTTCATGCGCTTTGAGATGCCGCTTTGCCCAATTAGCTATCTGAAATAGGAGCGACGTAAGTTGAACAGATGTGATAGTATTTCGCTGAATTCTTATAGTAACCAAAATATAAAATGATCTAATCGGGTCTCTGTTTGCCTTATCCTAGAAGTTTAATAGTGCATTTCACTCGTCATTTCATGCGCTTTGAGATGCCGCTTAGCCCAATACGCTATCTGAAATAGGAGCGACGTAAGTTGAACAAATGTGATAGAATTTCGCTGAATTCTTATATTAACCAAAATATAAAATGATCTAATCGGGTCTCTGATAGCCCTATCATAGAAGTTTAATAGTGCATTTTACCCGCCATTCCACGCGCTTTAAGATGCCGGCTAGCCCAGTACGCTATCTGAAATAGGAGCGACGTACGTTGAACAAATGTGATAGAATTACGCTGAATTCTTTTATGAACCATATTGTAAAATGATATAATCGGGTCTCTGTTCGCCCTATCATAGAAGTTTAATAGTGCATTTTACTCGCCATTCCACGCGCTTTAAGATGCCGCTTAGCCCAATACGCTATCTGAAATAGGAGCGACGTAAATTGAACAAATGTGATAGAATTTCGCTGAATTCTTATATTAACCTTAATGTAAAATGATCTAATCGGATCTTTGTTCGCTGTACCCTAGAAGTTTAATAGTGCATTTCACTCGTCATTTCATGCGCTTTGAGATGCCGCTTAGCCCAATAAGCTATCTGAAATAGGAGCGACGTAAATTGAACAAATGTGATAGAATTACGCTGAATTCTTATATTAACCGTAATATAAAATGATCGAATCGGGTCTCTGTTTGCTTTATCCTAGAAGTTTAATAGTGCATTTTACTCGCCATTTCATGCGCATTGAGATGCCGCTTAGCCCAATACGCTATCTGAAATATCAGCGACGTAAATTGAACAAATGTGAGAGGCTTTCGCTGAATTCTTATATTAACCTTAATGTAAAGTGTTCTAATCGGGTCTCTGTTCGCCCTACCCTAGAAGATTAATAGTGCATTTCACTCGTCATTTCATGCGCTTTGAGATGCCGCTTTGCCCAATTAGCTATCTGAAATAGGAGCGACGTAAATTGAACAAATGTGATAGCATTTCGCTGAATTCCTAAATTAACCATAATATAAAATGATCTAATCGGGTCTCTGTTTGCCTTACCCTAGAAGTTTAATAGTGCATTTTACTCGCCATTTCATGCGCTTTGAGATGCCGCTTTGCCCAATTAGCTATCTGAAATAGGAGCGACGTAAGTTGAACAGATGTGATAGTATTTCGCTGAATTCTTATAGTAACCAAAATATAAAATGATCTAATCGGGTCTCTGTTTGCCTTATCCTAGAAGTTTAATAGTGCATTTCACTCGTCATTTCATGCGCTTTGAGATGCCGCTTAGCCCAATACGCTATCTGAAATAGGAGCGACGTAAGTTGAACAAATGTGATAGAATTTCGCTGAATTCTTATATTAACCAAAATATAAAATGATCTAATCGGGTCTCTGATAGCCCTATCATAGAAGTTTAATAGTGCATTTTACCCGCCATTCCACGCGCTTTAAGATGCAGTCTAGCCCAGTACGCTATCTGAAATAGGAGCGACGTACGTTGAACAAATGTGATAGAATTACGCTGCATTCTTTTATGAACCATATTGTAAAATGATCTAATCGGGTCTCTGTTCCCCTATCATAGAAGTTTAATAGTGCATTTTACTCGCCATTCCACGCGCTTTAAGATGCCGCTTAGCCCAATACGCTATCTGAAATAGGAGCGACGTAAATTGAACAAATGTGATAGAATTTTGCTGAATTCTTAAATTAACCATAGCATAAAATGATCTAATCGGGTCTCTGTTTGCCCTACCCTAGAAGTTTAGTAGTGCATTTTACTCGCCATTTCTTGCGCTTTAAGATGCCGCTTAGCCCAATACGCTATCTGAAATAGGAGCGACGTAAATTGAACAAATGTGATAGAATTTCGCTGAATTCTTAAATTAACCATAACATAAAATGATCTAATCGGGTCTCTGTTTGCCCTACCCTAGCAGTTTAGTAGTGCATTTTACTCGCCATTTCTTGCGCTTTGAGATGTCGCTTTGCCCAATAAGCTATCTGAAACATCAGCGACGTAAATTGAACAAATGTGAGAGACTTTCGCTGAATTCTTATATTAACCTTAATGTAAAGTGTTCTAATCGGGTCTCTGTTCGCCCTACCCTAGAAGATTAATAGTGCATTTCACTCGTCATTTCATGCGCTTTGAGATGCCGCTTAGCCCAATAAGCTATCTGAAATAGGAGCGACGTAAATTGAACAAATGTGATAGAATTTCGCTGAATTCTTATATTAACCAAAATATAAAATGAACTAGTCGGGTCTCTGATTGCCCTATCATAGAAGTTTAATAGTGCATTTAGCTCGCCTATACACACGCTTTAAGATGCCGCCTAGCCCAGTACGCTATCTGAAATTGGAGTGACGTAAATTGAACAAATGTGATAGAATTACGCTAAATTCTTATATTAACCGTAATATAAAATGATCGAATCGGGTCTCTGTTTGCCTTATCCTAGAAGTTTAATAGTGCATTTTACTCGCCATTTCAGGCGCTTTGAGATGCCGCTTTGCCCAATTAGCTATCTGAAATAGGAGCGACGTAAATTGAACAGATGTGATAGTATTTCGCTGAATTCTTATAGTAACCAAAATATAAAATGATCTAATCGGGTCTCTGTTTGCCTTATCCTACAAGTTTAATAGTGCATTTCACTCGTCATTTCATGCGCCTTGAGATGCCGCTTAGCCCAATACGCTATTTGAAATAGGAGCGACGTAAGTTGAACAAATGTGATAGAATTTCGCTGAATTCTTATATTAACCAAAATATAAAATGATCTAATCGGGTCTCTGATAGCCCTATCATAGAAGTTTAATAGTGCATTTTACCCGCCATTCCACGCGCTTTAAGATGCCGTCTAGCCCAGTACGCTATCTGAAATAGGAGCGACGTACGTTGAACAAATGTGATAGAATTACGCTGAATTCTTTTATGAACCATATTGTAAAATGATATAATCGGGTCTCTGTTCGCCCTATCATAGAAGTTTAATAGTGCATTTTACTCGCCATTCCACGCGCTTTAAGATGCCGCTTAGCCCAATACGCTATCTGAAATAGGAGCGACGTAAATTGAACAAATGTGATAGAATTTCGCTGAATTCTTAAATTAACCATAACATAAAATGATCTAATCGGGTCTCTGTTTGCCCTACCCTAGAAGTTTAGTAGTGCATTTTACTCGCCATTTCTTGCGCTTTGAGATGCCGCTTTGCCCAATAAGGTATCTGAAATAGGAGCGACGTTAATTGAACAAATGTGTGAGAATTTCGCTGAATTCTTATATTAACCTTAATGTAAAATGTTCTGATCGGGCCTCTGTTCGCCCTACCCTTGAAGATTAATAGTGCATTTCACTCGTCATTTCATGCGCTTTGAGATGCCGCTTAGCCCAATACGCAATCTGAAATAGGAGCGACGTAAGTTGAACAAATGTGATAGAATTTCGCTGAATTCTTATATTTACCAAAATATAAAATGATCTAATCGGGTCTCTGTTTGCCCTACCCTAGAAGTTTAATAGGGCATTTTACTCGCCATTTCGTGAGCTTTCAGATGCCGCTTAGCCCAATATGCTATCTGAAATATGAGCGACGTAAATTGAACAAATGTGATAGAATTTCGCTGAATTCTTATATTAACCTTAATGTAAAATGATCTAATCGGATCTTAGTTCGCCGTACCCTAGAAGTTTAATAGTGCATTTCACTCGTCATTTCATGCGCTTTGAGATGCCGCTTAGCCCAATAAGCAATCTGAAATAGGAGCGACGTAAATTGAACAAATGTGATAGTATTTCGCTGAATACTTATAGTAACCAAAATATAAAATGATCTAATCGGGTCTCTGTTTTCCTTATCCTAGAAGTTTAATAGTGCATTTCACTCGTCATTTCATGCGCTTTGAGATGCCGCTTAGCCCAATACGCTATCTGAAATAGGAGCGACGTAAATTGAACAAATATGATAGAGTTTCGCTGAATTCTTATATTAACCAAAATATAAAATGATCTAATCGGGTCTCTGATAGCCCTATCATAGAAGTTTAATAGTGCATTTTACCCGCCATTCCACGCGCTTTAAGATGCCGCCTAGCCCAGTACGCTATCTGAAATAGGAGCGACGTACGTTGTACAAATGTGATAGAATTACGCTGAATTCTTTTATGAACCATATTGTAAAATGATCTAATCGGGTCTCTGTTCGCCCTATCGTAGAAGTTTAATAGTGCATTTTACTCGCCATTCCACGCGCTTTATGATGCCGCTTAGCCCAATACGCTATCTGAAATAGGAGCGACGTAAGTTGAACAAATGTGATAGGATTTCGCTGAATTCTTAAATTAACCATAATATTAGATGATCTAATCGGGTCTCTGTTTGCCCTACCCTAGAAGTTTAATAGTGCATTTTACTCGTCATTTCATGAGCGTTGAGATGCCCCTTATCCCAATAAGCTATCTGAAATAGGAGCGATGTAAATTGAACAAATGTGATAGAATTTCGCTGAATTCTTTTATTAACCATAATGTAAAATGATCTAATCGGGTCTCTGTTCGCCCTAGCCTAGAAGTTTAATAGTGCATTTTATTCGGCATTTCATGCGCTTTGAGATGCCGCTTAGCCCAATACGCTATCCGAAATAGGAGCGACGTAAATTGAACAAATGTGATAGAATTTCCTTGAAATCTTATATTAAATAAAATATAAAATGATCTAATCGGGTCTCTGATTGCCCTCTCATACAAGTTTAGTAGTGCATTTTACTCGCCCTTCCACGCGCTTTAAGATGCCGTCTAGCCCAGTACGCTATCTGAAATAGGAGCGACGTAAGTTGAACAAATGTGATAGAATTACGCTGAATTCTTATATTAACCATAATATAAAATGATCTAATCGAGTCTCTGCTTGCCCTACCCTAGAACTTTAATAGTGCATTTTACTCGTCATTTCATGCGCTTTGAGATGCCGCTTTGCCCAATACGCTATCTGAAATAGGAGCGACGTAAATTGAACGAATGTGATAGAATATCGCTCAATACTTAAATTAACCATAATATAAAATGGTCTAATCGGGTCTCTGTTTGCCCTACCCTAGAACTTTAATAGTGCATTTGACTCGTCATTTCATGCGCTTTGAGATGCCGCTTAGCCTAATACGCTATCTGAAACTGGAGCGATATAAGTTGAACAAATGTGATAGAATTTCGCTGAATTCTTTTATTAACCATAATGTAAAATGATCTAATCGGATCTCTGTTCGCCCGAGCCTAGAACTTTAATAGAGCATTTTATTCGCCATTTCATACGCTTTGAAATGCTGCTTTGCCCAATACGCTATCTGAAATAGGAGCGACGTAAATTGAACAAATGTGATAGAATTTCACTGAATTCTTATATTAACCAAAATATAAAATGATCTAATCGGGTCTCTGATTGCCCTATCATAGAAGATTAATAGTGAATTTTACTCGCCACTCCACACGCTTTAGGATGCCGCCTAGCCCAGTACGCTATCCGAAATAGGGGCGACGTAAACTGAACAATGTGATAGAATTTTGCTGAATTCTTAAATTAACCATAATATAAAATGATCTAATCGGGTCTCTGTTTGCCCTACCCTAGAAGTTTAATAGTGCATTTTACTCGCCATTTCATGCGCTTTGAGATGCCGCTTAACCCAATACGCTATCTGAAATAGGAGCAACGAATGTTGAACAAATGTGATAGAATTTCGCTGAATTATTTTATTAACCAGAATGTAAAATGATCTAATCGGGTCTCTGTTCGCCCTAGCCTAGAAGTTTAATAGTGCATTTCACTCGTCATTTCATGCGATTTCAGTTGCCGCTTAGCCCAGTACGCTATCTGAAATAGGAGCGACGTAAATTGAACAAATGTGATAGAATATCCCTGAAATCTTGTATTAAACAAAATGTAAAATGATCTAATCGTGTCTCTGATTGCCCTATCATAGAAGTTTAATAGTGCATGTCACTCGTCATTTCATGCGCTTTGAGATGACGCGTAACCCAATACGCTATCTGAAATAGGAGCGACGTAAGTTGAACAAATGTGACAGAATTACGCTGCATTTTTATATTCACCTTAATGTAAAATGATCTCTTCGGGTCTCTGTTCGCCCTACCCTAGAAGTATAATAGTGCATTTCACTCGTCATTTCATGCGCTTTGAGATGCCGCCTAGCCCAATACGCTATCTGAAATAGGAGCGACGTAAATTGAACAAATGTGATAGAATTTCGATGAATTCTTATATTAACCAAAGTATAAAATGATCTAGTCTGGTCTCTGATTGCCCTATCATAGAAGGTTAATAGTGCATTTTACTCGCCATTCCACACGCTTTGAGATGCCGCTTAGCCCAATACGCTATCTGAAATAGGAGCCACCTAAATTGAACGAATGTGATAGAATTTCACTGAATTCTTATATTAACCAAAATATAAAATGATCTCATCGGGTCTCTGATTGCCCTAGCATAGAAGTTTAATAGTGCATTTTACTCGCCATTCCGAGCGCGTTAAGATGCCACATAGCCCAATACGCTATCTGAAATAGGAGCGACGTAAATTGAACAAATGTGATAGAATTTCGCTGAATTCTTAAATTAACTATAATATAAAATGATCTAATCGGGTCACTGATTGCCCTACCCTAGAAGTTTAATAGTGCATTTTACTTGCCATTTCATGCGCTTTGAGATGCCGCTTAGCACAATACGCTATCTGAAATAGGAACGACGTAAATTGAACAAATGTGATAGAATTTCGCTGAATTCTTAAATTAACCATAATATAAAATGATCTAATCGGGTCCCTGTTTGCCCTACCCTAGAAGTTGAATAGTGCATTTCACTCGTCATTTCATGCGCTTTGAGATGCCGCTTAGCCCAATACGCTATCTGAAATAGGAGCGACGTAAGTTGAACAAATGTGATAGAATTTCGCTGAATTCTTATATTAACCAAAATATAAAATGATCTAATCGGGTCTCTGATAGCCCTATCACAGAAGTTTAATAGTGCATTTTACCCGCCATTCCACGCGCTTTAAGATGCAGTCTAGCCCAGTACGCTATCTGAAATAGGAGCGACGTACGTTGAACAAATGTGATAGAATTACGCTGCATTCTTTTATGAACCATATTGTAAAATGATCTAATCGGGTCTCTGTTCGCCCTATCATAGAAGTTTAATAGTGCATTTTACTCGCCATTCCACGCGCTTTAAGATGCCGCTTAGCCCAATACGCTATCTGAAATAGGAGCGACGTAAATTGAACAAATGTGATAGAATTTTGCTGAATTCTTAAATTAACCATAGCATAAAATGATCTAATCGGGTCTCTGTTTGCCCTACCCTAGAAGTTTAGTAGTGCATTTTACTCGCCATTTCTTGCGCTTTAAGATGCCGCCTAGCCCAGTACGCTATCTGAAATTGGAGCGACGTAAATTGAACAAATGTGATAGAATTACGCTGAATTCTTATATTAACCGTAATATAAAATGATCGAATCGGGTCTCTGTTTGCCTTATCCTAGAAGTTTAATAGTGCATTTTACTCGCCATTTCATGCGCATTGAGATGCCGCTTAGCCCAATACGCTATCTGAAATATCAGCGACGTAAATTGAACAAATGTGAGAGACTTTCGCTGAATTCTTATATTAACCTTAATGTAAAGTGTTCTAATCGGGTCTCTGTTCGCCCTACCCTAGAAGATTAATAGTGCATTTTACTCGCCATTTCAGGCGCTTTGAGATGCCGCCTTGCCCAATTAGCTATCTGAAATAGGAGCGACGTAAATTAAACAGATGTGATAGTATTTCGCTGAATTCTTATAGTAACCAAAATATAAAATGATCTAATCGGGTCTCTGTTTGCCTTATCCTACAAGTTTAATAGTGCATTTCACTCGTCATTTCATGCGCTTTGAGTTGCCGCTTAGCCCAATACGCTATCTGAAATAGGAGCGACGTAAGTTGAACAAATGTGATAGAATTTCGCTGAATTCTTATATTAACCAAAATATGAAATGATCTAATCGGGTCTCTGATAGCCCTATCATAGAAGTCTAATAGTGCATTTTACCCGCCATTCCACGCGCTTTAAGATGCCGTCTAGCCCAGTACGCTATCTGAAATAGGAGCGACGTACGTTGAACAAATGTGATAGAATTACGCTGAATTCTTTTATGAACCATATTGTAAAATGATATAATCGGGTCTCTGTTCGCCCTATCATAGAAGTTTAATAGTGCATTTTACTCGCCATTCCACGGGCTTTAAGATGCCGCTTAGCCCAATACGCTATCTGAAATAGGAGCGACGTAAATTGAACAAATGTGATAGAATTTCGCTGAATTCTTAAATTAACCATAACATAAAATGATCTAATCCGGTCTCTGTTTGCCCTACCCTAGAAGTTTAGTAGTGCATTTTACTCGCCATTTCTTGCGCTTTGAGATGCCGCTTTGCCCAATAAGGTATCTGAAATAGGAGCGACGTTAATTGAACAAATGTGAGAGAATTTCGCTGAATTCTGATATTAACCTTAATGTAAAATGTTCTGATCGGGCCTCTGTTCGCCCTACCCTTGAAGATTAATAGTGCATTTCACTCGTCATTTCATGCGCTTTGAGATGCCGCTTAGCCCAATACGCTATCTGAAATAGGAGCGACGTAAGTTGAACAAATGTGATAGAATTTCGCTGAATTCTTATATTAACCAAAATATAAAATGATCTAATCGGGTCTCTGTTTGCCCTACCCTAGAAGTTTAATAGGGCATTTTACTCGCCATTTCGTGAGCTTTCAGATGCCGCTTAGCCCAATATGCTATCTGAAATATGAGCGACGTAAATTGAACAAATGTGATAGAATTTCGCTGAATTCTTATATTAACCTTAATGTAAAATGATCTAATCGGATCTTAGTTCGCCGTACCCTAGAAGTTTAATAGTGCATTTCACTCGTCATTTCATGCGCTTTGAGATGCCGCTTAGCCCAATAAGCTATCTGAAATAGGAGCGACGTAAATTGAACAAATGTGATAGAATTTCGCTGAATTCTTATATTAACCAAAATATAAAATGATCTAGTCGGGTCTCTGATTGCCCTATCATAGAAGTTTAATAGTGCATTTAGCTCGGCTTTCCACACGCTTTAAGATGCCGCCTAGCCCAGTACGCTATCTGAAATTGGAGCGACGTAAATTGAACAAATGTGATAGAATTACGCTGAATTCTTATATTAACCATAATATAAAATGATCGAATCGGGTCTCTGTTTGCCTTATCCTAGAAGTTTAATAGTGCATTTTACTCGCCATTTCATGCGCATTGAGATGCCGCTTAGCCCAATACGCTATCTGAAATATCAGCGACGTAAATTGAACAAATGTGAGAGACTTTCGCTGAATTCTTATATTAACCTTAATGTAAAGTGTTCTAATCGGGTCTCTGTTCGCCCTACCCTAGAAGATTAATAGTGCATTTCACTCGTCATTTCATGCGCTTTGAGATGCCGCTTTGCCCAATTAGCTATCTGAAATAGGAGCGACGTAAATTGAACAAATGTGATAGTATTTCGCTGAATTCTTAAATTAACCATAATATAAAATGATCTAATCGGGTCTCTGTTTGCCTTACCCTAGAAGTTTAATAGTGCATTTTACTCGCCATTTCATGCGCTTTGAGATGCCGCTTTGCCCAATTGGCTATCTGAAATAGGAGCGACGTAAATTGAACAGATGTGATAGTATTTCGCTGAATACTTATAGTAACCAAAATATAAAATGATCTAATCGGGTCTCTGTTTGCCTTATCCTAGAAGTTTAATAGTGCATTTCACTCGTCATTTCATGCGCTTTGAGATGCCGCTTAGCCCAATACGCTATCTGAAATAGGAGCGACGTAAATTGAACAAATATGATAGAGTTTCGCTGAATTCTTATATTAACCAAAATATAAAATGATCTAATCGGGTCTCTGATAGCCCTATCATAGAAGTTTAATAGTGCATTTTACCCCCCATTCCACGCGCTTTAAGATGCCGCCTAGCCCAGTACGCTATCTGAAATAGGAGCGACGTACGTTGAACAAATGTGATAGAATTACGCTGAATTCTTTTATGAACCATATTGTAAAATGATCTAATCGGGTCTCTGTTCGCCCTATCATAGAAGTTTAATAGTGCATTTTACTCGCCATTCCACGCGCTTTATGATGCCGCTTAGCCCAATACGCTATCTGAAATAGGAGCGACGTAAGTTGAACAAATGTGATAGAATTTCGCTGAATTCTTAAATTAACCATAATATTAGATGATCTAATCGGGTCTCTGTTTGCCCTACCCTAGAAGTTTAATAGTGCATTTTACTCGTCATTTCATGAGCATTGAGATGCCCCTTATCCCAATAAGCTATCTGAAATAGGAGTGATGTAAATTGAACAAATGTGATAGAATTTCGCTGAATTCTTTTATTAACCATAATGTAAAATGATCTAATCGGGTATCTGTTCGCCCTAGCCTAGAAGTTTAATAGTGCATTTTATTCGGCATTTCATGCGCTTTGAGATGCCGTCTAGCCCAGTACGCTATCTGAAATAGGAACGACGTAAGTTGAACAAATGTGATAGAATTTCGCTGAATTCTTAAATTAACTATAATATAAAATGATCTAATCGGGTCACTGATTGCCCTACCCTAGAAGTTTAATAGTGCATTTTACTTGCCATTTCATGCGCTTTGAGATGCCGCTTAGCACAATACGCTATCTGAAATAGGAACGACGTAAATTGAACAAATGTGATAGAATTTCGCTGAATTCTTAAATTAACCATAATATAAAATGATCTAATCGGGTCCCTGTTTGCCCTACCCTAGAAGTTGAATAGTGCATTTCACTCGTCATTTCATGCGCTTTGAGATGCCGCTTAGCCCAATACGCTATCTGAAATAGGAGCGACGTAAGTTGAACAAATGTGATAGAATTTCGCTGAATTCTTATTTTAACCAAAATATAAAATGATCTAATCGGGTCTCTGATAGCCCTATCACAGAAGTTTAATAGTGCATTTTACCCGCCATTCCACGCGCTTTAAGATGCAGTCTAGCCCAGTACGCTATCTGAAATAGGAGCGACGTACGTTGAACAAATGTGATAGAATTACGCTGCATTCTTTTATGAACCATATTGTAAAATGATCTAATCGGGTCTCTGTTCGCCCTATCATAGAAGTTTAATAGTGCGTTTTACTCGCCATTCCACGCGCTTTAAGATGCCGCTTAGCCCAATACGCTATCTGAAATAGGAGCGACGTAAATTGAACAAATGTGATAGAATTTTGCTGAATTCTTAAATTAACCATAGCATAAAATGATCTAATCGGGTCTCTGTTTGCCCTACCCTAGAAGTTTAGTAGTGCATTTTACTCGCCATTTCTTGCGCTTTAAGATGCCGCCTAGCCCAGTACGCTATCTGAAATTGGAGCGACGTAAATTGAACAAATGTGATAGGATTACGCTGAATTCTTATATTAACCGTAATATAAAATGATCGAATCGGGTCTCTGTTTGCCTTATCCTAGAAGTTTAATAGTGCATTTTACTCGCCATTTCATGCGCATTGAGATGCCGCTTAGCCCAATACGCTATCTGAAATATCAGCGACGTAAATTGAACAAATGTGAGAGACTTTCGCTGAATTCTTATATTAACCTTAATGTAAAGTGTTCTAATCGGGTCTCTGTTCGCCCTACCCTAGAAGATTAATAGTGCATTTTACTCGCCATTTCAGGCGCTTTGAGATGCCGCCTTGCCCAATTAGCTATCTGAAATAGGAGCGACGTAAATTGAACAGATGTGATAGTATTTCGCTGAATTCTTATAGTAACCAAAATATAAAATGATCTAATCGGGTCTCTGTTTGCCTTATCCTACAAGTTTAATAGTGCATTTCACTCGTCATTTCATGCGCTTTGAGTTGCCGCTTAGCCCAATACGCTATCTGAAATAGGAGCGACGTAAGTTGAACAAATGTGATAGAATTTCGCTGAATTCTTATATTAACCAAAATATAAAATGATCTAATCGGGTCTCTGATAGCTCTATCATAGAAGTCTAATAGTGCATTTTACCCGCCATTCCACGCGCTTTAAGATGCCGTCTAGCCCAGTACGCTATCTGAAATAGGAGCGACGTACGTTGAACAAATGTGATAGAATTACGCTGAATTCTTTTATGAACCATATTGTAAAATGATATAATCGGGTCTCTGTTCGCCCTATCATAGAAGTTTAATAGTGCATTTTACTCGCCATTCCACGGGCTTTAAGATGCCGCTTAGCCCAATACGCTATCTGAAATAGGAGCGACGTAAATTGAACAAATGTGATAGAATTTCGCTGAATTCTTAAATTAACCATAACATAAAATGATCTAATCCGGTCTCTGTTTGCCCTACCCTAGAAGTTTAGTAGTGCATTTTACTCGCCATTTCTTGCGCTTTGAGATGCCGCTTTGCCCAATAAGGTATCTGAAATAGGAGCGACGTTAATTGAACAAATGTGAGAGAATTTCGCTGAATTCTGATATTAACCTTAATGTAAAATGTTCTGATCGGGCCTCTGTTCGCCCTACCCTTGAAGATTAATAGTGCATTTCACTCGTCATTTCATGCGCTTTGAGATGCCGCTTAGCCCAATACGCTATCTGAAATAGGAGCGACGTAAGTTGAACAAATGTGATAGAATTTCGCTGAATTCTTATATTAACCAAAATATAAAATGATCTAATCGGGTCTCTGTTTGCCCTACCCTAGAAGTTTAATAGGGCATTTTACTCGCCATTTCGTGAGCTTTCAGATGCCGCTTAGCCCAATATGCTATCTGAAATATGAGCGACGTAAATTGAACAAATGTGATAGAATTTCGCTGAATTCTTATATTAACCTTAATGTAAAATGATCTAATCGGATCTTAGTTCGCCGTACCCTAGAAGTTTAATAGTGCATTTCACTCGTCATTTCATGCGCTTTGAGATGCCGCTTAGCCCAATAAGCTATCTGAAATAGGAGCGACGTAAATTGAACAAATGTGATAGAATTTCGCTGAATTCTTATATTAACCAAAATATAAAATGATCTAGTCGGGTCTCTGATTGCCCTATCATAGAAGTTTAATAGTGCATTTAGCTCGGCTTTCCACACGCTTTAAGATGCCGCCTAGCCCAGTACGCTATCTGAAATTGGAGCGACGTAAATTGAACAAATGTGATAGAATTACGCTGAATTCTTATATTAACCATAATATAAAATGATCGAATCGGGTCTCTGTTTGCCTTATCCTAGAAGTTTAATAGTGCATTTTACTCGCCATTTCATGCGCATTGAGATGCCGCTTAGCCCAATACGCTATCTGAAATATCAGCGACGTAAATTGAACAAATGTGAGAGACTTTCGCTGAATTCTTATATTAACCTTAATGTAAAGTGTTCTAATCGGGTCTCTGTTCGCCCTACCCTAGAAGATTAATAGTGCATTTCACTCGTCATTTCATGCGCTTTGAGATGCCGCTTTGCCCAATTAGCTATCTGAAATAGGAGCGACGTAAATTGAACAAATGTGATAGTATTTCGCTGAATTCTTAAATTAACCATAATATAAAATGATCTAATCGGGTCTCTGTTTGCCTTACCCTAGAAGTTTAATAGTGCATTTTACTCGCCATTTCATGCGCTTTGAGATGCCGCTTTGCCCAATTGGCTATCTGAAATAGGAGCGACGTAAATTGAACAGATGTGATAGTATTTCGCTGAATACTTATAGTAACCAAAATATAAAATGATCTAATCGGGTCTCTGTTTGCCTTATCCTAGAAGTTTAATAGTGCATTTCACTCGTCATTTCATGCGCTTTGAGATGCCGCTTAGCCCAATACGCTATCTGAAATAGGAGCGACGTAAATTGAACAAATATGATAGAGTTTCGCTGAATTCTTATATTAACCAAAATATAAAATGATCTAATCGGGTCTCTGATAGCCCTATCATAGAAGTTTAATAGTGCATTTTACCCCCCATTCCACGCGCTTTAAGATGCCGCCTAGCCCAGTACGCTATCTGAAATAGGAGCGACGTACGTTGAACAAATGTGATAGAATTACGCTGAATTCTTTTATGAACCATATTGTAAAATGATCTAATCGGGTCTCTGTTCGCCCTATCATAGAAGTTTAATAGTGCATTTTACTCGCCATTCCACGCGCTTTATGATGCCGCTTAGCCCAATACGCTATCTGAAATAGGAGCGACGTAAGTTGAACAAATGTGATAGAATTTCGCTGAATTCTTAAATTAACCATAATATTAGATGATCTAATCGGGTCTCTGTTTGCCCTACCCTAGAAGTTTAATAGTGCATTTTACTCGTCATTTCATGAGCATTGAGATGCCCCTTATCCCAATAAGCTATCTGAAATAGGAGTGATGTAAATTGAACAAATGTGATAGAATTTCGCTGAATTCTTTTATTAACCATAATGTAAAATGATCTAATCGGGTATCTGTTCGCCCTAGCCTAGAAGTTTAATAGTGCATTTTATTCGGCATTTCATGCGCTTTGAGATGCCGTCTAGCCCAGTACGCTATCTGAAATAGGAACGACGTAAGTTGAACAAATGTGATAGAATTACGCTGAATTCTTATATTAACCATAATATAAAATGATCTAATCGGGTCTCCGTTTGCGTTACCCTAGAAGTTTAATACTTCATTGTACTCGCCATTTCATGCGCTTTGAGATGCCGCGTAGCCCAAAACGCTATCTGAAACAGGAGCGACGTAAATTGAACAAATGTGATAGAATTTCGCTGAATTCTCATACTAACATTAATGTAAAATGATCTAATCGAGTCTCTGTTAGCCCTACCATAGAAGTTTAATAGTGCATTTTACTCGCCATTCCACGCGCTTTAAGATGCCGCCCAGCCAAGTACGCTATCTGAAATAGGAGCGACGTAAATTGAACAAATGTGATAGAATTTTGCTGAATTCGTAAATTAACCATAATATAGAATGATCCAATCGGGTCTCTGTTTGCCCTACCCTAGAAGTTTAATAGTGCATTTTACTCGCCATTTCATGCGCTTTGAGATGTCGCCTAGCCCAATACGCTTTCAGAAATAGGAGCGACGTAAGTTGAACAAATGTGATTGAATTTCGCTGAATTCTTTTATTAACCATAATGTAAAATGATCTAATTGGGTCTCTGTTCGCCCTAGCCTAGAAGTTTAATAGTGCGTTTTACTCGCCATTTCATGCGCTTTGAGATGCCGCTTCGCCCAATACGCTATCTGAATTAGGAGCGACGTAAATTGAACAAATGTGAGAGAATTTCGCTGAATTCTTAAATTCACTATAATATAAAATGATCTAATCGGGTCTCTGTTTGCCCTACCCTAGAAGTTTAATAGTGCATTTTACTCGTCATTTCATGCGCTTTGAGATGCCGCCTAGCCCAATACGCTATCTGAAATAGGAGCGACGTAAATTGAACAAATGTGATAGAATTTCGCTGAATTCTTAAATTAACTATAATATAAAATGATCTAATCGGGTCACTGATTGCCCTACCCTAGAAGTTTAATAGTGCATTTTACTTGCCATTTCATGCGCTTTGAGATGCCGCTTAGCACAATACGCTATCTGAAATAGGAACGACGTAAATTGAACAAATGTGATAGAATTTCGCTGAATTCTTAAATTAACCATAATATAAAATGATCTAATCGGGTTTGTGTTTGCCCTACCCTAGAAGTTTCATAGTGCATTTTACTCGACACCTCATGCGCCTTCAGATGCCGCTTAGCCCAATAAGCTATCTGAAATAGGAGCGACGTAAATTGAACAAATGTGATAGAATTTCCCTGAAATCTTATATTAAACAAAATATAAAATGATCTAATCGGGTCTCTGATTGCTCTATCATAGAAGTTTAGTAGTGCATTTTACTCGCCCTTCCACGCGCTTTAAGATTCCGCCTAGTCCAGTACGCTATCTGAAATAGGAGCGACGTAAGATGAACAAATGTGATAGTATTACGCCTAATTCTTATATTAATCGTAATATAAAATGATCTAATCGGGTCTCTGTTTGCCATACCCTAGAAGTTTAATAGTGAATTTTATTCGCCATTTCATGCGCTTTGAGATGCCGCATAGCCTAATACGATATCTCAAATAGGAGCGACGTAAATTGAACAAATGTGATAGAATTTCCGTGAATTCTTATATTAACCTTAATGTAAAATCATCTAATCGGGTCTCTGTTCGCCCTACCATAGAAGTCTAATAGTGCATTTCACTCGCCATTTCATGCGCTTTGAGATGCCGCTTAGCCCAATACGCTATCTGAAATAGGAGCGACGTCAGTTGAACAAATGTGATAGAATTTCGCTGAATTCTTTTATTAACCATAATGTAAAATGATCTGATCGGGTCTCTGTTCGCCCTAGCCTAGAAGTTTAATAGTACATTTTATTCGCCATTTCATGCGCTTTGAGATGCTGCTTAGCCGAATACGCTATCTGAAATAGGAGCGACGTAAATCCAACAAATGTGATAGAATCTTGCTGAATTCTTAAATTAACCATAATATAAAATGATCTAATCGGGTCTCTGTTTGCCCTGCCCTAGAAGTTTAATAGTGCATTTTACTCGCCATTTCATGCGCTTTGAGATACCGGCCAGCCCAGTACGCTATCTGAAATAGGAGCGACGTAATTTGAAGAAATGTGATAGAATTACGCTGAATTCTTATATTAACCGTAATATAAAATGATCTAATCGGGTCTCTGTTTGCCCTACCCTAGAAGTTTAATAGTCCATTTTATTCGCCATTTCATGCGCTTTGAGATGCCGGTTAGCCCAATACGCTGACTGAAATAGGAGCGACGTAAATAGAACAAATGTGATAGGATTTCCCTGAAATCTTATATTAAACAAAATATAAAATGATCTAATCGGGTCTCTGATTGCTCTATCATAGAAGTTTAGTAGTGCATTTTACTCGCCCTTCCACGCGCTTTAAGATGCCGCCTAGTCCAGTACGCTATCTGAAATAGGAGCGACGTAAGATGAACAAATGTGATAGTATTACGCTGAATTCTTATATTAATCGTAATATAAAATGATCTAATCGGGTCTCTGTTCGCCCTACCATAGAAGTCTAATAGTGCATTTCACTAGCCATTTCATGCGCTTTGAGATGCCGCTTAGCCCAATACGCTATCAGAAATAGGAGCGACGTCGGTTGAACAAATGTGATAGAATTTCGCTGAATTCTTTTATTAACCATAATGTAAAATGATCTGATCGGGTCTCTGTTCGCCCTAGCCTAGAAGTTTAATAGTGCATTTTATTCGCCATTTCATGCGCTTTGAGATGCCGCTTAGCCGAATACGCTATCTGAAATAGGAGCGACGTAAATTGAACAAATGTGATAGAATTTCCCTGAAATCTTATATTAATCAAAATATAAAATGATCTAATCGGGTCTCTGATTGCCGTATCATAAAAGATTAGTAGAGCATATCACTCGCCATTTCATGCGCTTTGAGATCCCGCTTAGCCCAATACGCCATCTGAAATAGGAGCGACATAAATTGAACAAATGTGATAGAATTTCACTGAATTCTTATATTAACCAAAATATAAAATGATCTAATCGGGTCTCTGATTGCCCTATCATAGAAGATTAATAGTGCATTTTACTCGCCACTCCACGCCCTTTAGGATGCCGCCTAGCCCAGTACGCTATCTGAAATAGGAGCGACGTAAATCCAACAAATGTGATAGAATCTTGCTGAATTCTTAAATTAACCATAATATAAAATGATCTAATCGGGTCTCTGTTTGCCCTACCCTAGAAGTTTAATGGTGCATTTTACTCGCCATTTCATGCGCTTTGAGATACCGGCCAGCCCAGTACGCTATCTGAAATAGGAGCGACGTAATTTGAAGAAATGTGATAGAATTACGCTGAATTCTTATATTAACCGTAATATAAAATGATCTAATCGGGTCTCTGTTTGCCCTACCCTAGAAGTTTAATAGTCCATTTTATTCGCCATTTCATGCGCTTTGAGATGCCGGTTAGCCCAATACGCTGACTGAAATAGGAGCGACGTAAATAGAACAAATGTGATAGGATTTCCCTGAAATCTTATATTAAACAAAATGTAAAATGATCTAATCTGGTCTCTGACTGCCCTATCATTGAAGTTTAACAGTGCATTTTACTCGCCATTCCACGCGCTTTAAGATGCCGCCTAGCCCAGTACGCTATCTGAAATAGGAGCTACGTAAATTCAACAAATGTGATAGAATCTTGCTGAATTCTTAAATTAACCATAATATAAAATGATCCAATCGGGTCTCTGTTTGCCCTACCCTAGGAGTTTAATAGTGCATTTTACTCGCCATTTCATGCGCTTTGAGATGCCGCTTAGCCCAATACGCTATCTGAAATATGAGCGACACGAATTGAACAAATGTGATAGAATTTCCCTGAAATCTTGTATTAAACAAAATATAAAATGATCTAATCGCGTCTCTGATTGCCTTATCATACAAGTTTAATAGTGCATTTTACTCGCCACTCCACGCGCTTTAGGATGCCGCCTAGCCCAGTACGCTATCCGAAATAGGAGCGAGGTAAATTGAACAAATGTGATAGAATTTTGCTGAATTCTTAAATTAACCATAATATAAAATGATCTAATCGGGTATCTGTTTGCCTTATCCTAGAAGTTTAATAGTGCATTTTACTCGCCATTTCATGCGCTTTGAGATGCCGCTTAGCCCAATACGCTATCTGAAATAGGAGCGACGAAAGTTGAACAAATGTGACAGATTTTCGCTGAATTATTTTATTAACCAGAATGTAAAATGATCTAATCTGGTCTCTGTTCGCCCTACCATAGAAGTCTTATAGTGCATTTCACTCGCCATTTCATGCGCTTTGAGATGCCGCTTATCCCAATACGCTATCTGAAATAGGAGCGACCTAAATTGTACGAATGTGATAGAATTTTGCTGAATTCTTAAATTAACCATCACATAAAATGATCTAATCGGGTCTCCGTTTGCCCTACCCTAGAAGTTTAATAGTGCATTTTACTCGTCATTTCATGCGCTTTGAGATGCCGCTTTGCCCAATACGCTATCTGAATTAGGAGCGACGTAAATTGAACAAATGTGATAGAATTTCCCTGAAATCTTATATTAAACAAAATATAAAACGATCTAATCGGGTCTCTGATTGCCCTATCATAGAAGATTAATAGTGCATTTTACTCGCCACTCCACGCGCTTTAGGATGCCGCCTAGCCCAGTACGCTATCCGAAATAGGAGCGACGTAAACTGAACAAATGTGATAGAATTTTGCTGAATTCTTAAATTAAGCATAATATAAAATGATCTAATCGGGTCTCTGATTGCTCTATCATAAAAGTTTAGTAGTGCATTTTACTCGCCCTTCCACGCGCTTTAAGATGCCGCCTAGCCCAGTAGGCTATCTAAAATAGGAGCGACGTAAGATGAACAAATGTGATAGAATTACGCTGAATTCTTATATTAACCGTAATATAAAATGAACTAATCGGGTCTGCGTTTGCCTTATCCTAGAAGTTTAATAGCGCATTTTACTCGCCATTTCATGCGCTTTGAGAGGCCGCTTAGCCCAATACGCTATCTGAAATAGGAGCGACGTAAATTCAACAAATGTGATAGAATTTCGCTGAATTCTTAAATTAACCATAATATAAAATGATCTCATCGGGTCTCTGTTTGCCCTACCCTAGAAGTTTAATAGTGCATTTTACTCGCCATTTCATGCGCTTTGAGATGCCGCATAGCCCAATACGCTATCTGAAATAGGAGCGACGTAAATTGAACAAATGTGATAGAATTTCCGTGAAATCTTAAAGTAAACAAAATATAAAATGATCTAATCGGGTCTCTGATTGCCCTATCAGAGAAGTTAAGTTGTGCATTTTACTCGTCATTCCACGCGCTTTAAGGTGCCGCCTAGCCCAGTACGCTATCTGAAATAGGAGCTACGTAAGTTGAACAAATGTGTTAGAATTTTGCTGAATTCTTAAATTAACCATAATATAAAATGATCTAATCGGGTCTCTCTTTGCCCTACCCTAGAAGTTTAATAGTGCATTTCACTCGCCACTTCATGCGCTTTGAGATGCCGCTAATCACAATAAATTATCTGTTATAGGAGCGACGTAAATTGAGCAAATGTGATAGAATTTTGCTGAATTCTTAAATTAATCATAATATAAAATGGTCTAATCGGGTCTCTGTTTGCCCTACCCTAGAAGTGTAATAGTGCATTTCACTCGTCATTTCATGCGCTTTGAGATGCCGCTAAGCCCAATAAGCTATATGTAATAAGAGCGACGTAAACTGAACAAATGTGATAGAATTTCGTTGAATTCTTATATTAACCAAAATATAAAATGATCTAATCGGGTCTCTGATTGCCCTAGCATAGAAGTTTAATAGTGCATTTTACTCGCCATTTCATGCGCTTTAAGATGCCGCCTAGCCCAGTACGCTATCTGAAACAGGAGCGACGTAAATTGAACAAATGTGATAGAATTTTGCTGACATCTTAAATTAACCATAATATAAAATGATCTAATCGGGTCTCTGTTTGCCCTACCCTAGAAGTTTAATAGTGCATTTTACTCGTCACTTCATGCGCCTTCAGATGCCGCTTAGCCCAATAAGCTATCTGAAATAGGAGCGACGTAAATTGAACAAACGTGATAAAATTTCGCAGAATCCTTATGTTAACCAAACTATTAAATGATCTAATCTGGTCTCTGTTCGCCCTAGCCTAGAAGTTTAATAGTGCATTTTGTTCGCCATTTCATGCGCTTTGTGATGCCGCTTAGCCCAATACGCTATCTGAAATAGGAGCGACGTAAATTGAACAAATGTGATAGAATTTCCCTGAAATCTTATATTAAACAAAATATAAAATGATCTAATCGGGACTCTGATTGCTCTATCATAGAAGTTTAGTAGTGCATTTTACTCGCCCTTCCACGCGCTTTAAGATGCCGCCTAGCCCAGTACGCTATCTGAAATAGGAGCGACGTAAGATGAACAAATGTGATAGAATTACGCTGAATTCTTATATTAACCGTAATATAAATGATCTCATCGGGTCTCCGTTTGCTTTATCCTAAAAGTTTAATAGCACATTTTACTCGCCATTTCATGCGCTTTGAGAGGCCGCTTAGCCCAATACGCTATCTGAAATAGGAACGACGTAAATTGAACAAATGTGATAGAATTTCGCTGAATTCTTAAATTAACCATAATATAAAATGATCTCATCGGGTCTCTGTTTGCCCTACCCTAGAAGTTTAATAGTGCATTTTACTCGCCATTTCATGCGCTTTGAGATGCCGCATAGCCCAATACGCTGTCTGAAATAGGATCGACGTAAATTGAACGAATGTGATAGAATTTCCGTGAATCCTTATATTAACCTTAATGTAAAATGATCTAATCGGGTCTCTGTTCGCCCTACCGTAGAAGTTTAATAGTGCATTTTACTCGCCATTTCATGCGCTTTGAGATGCCGCATAGCCCAATACGATATCTGAAATAGGAGCGACGTAAATTGAACAAATGTGATAGAATTTCCGTGAATCCTTATATTAACCTTAATGTAAAATGATCTAATCGGGTCTCTGTTCCCCCCAGCATAGAAGTCTAATGGTGCATTTCACTCGCTTTGTGATGCCGCGAATTCTTTTATTAACCATAATGTAAAATGATCTGATCGGGTCTCTGTTCGCCCTAGCCTAGAAGTTTAATAGTGCATTTTATTCGCCACTTCATGCGCTTTGCGATGCCGCTTAGCTGAATACGCTATCTGAAAAAGGAGCGACGCAAATTGAACAAATGTGATACTATTTCCCTGAAATATTATATTAAACAAAATATAAAATGATCTAATCGGGTCTCTGATTGCCCTATCATAGAAGTTTAGTAGTGCATTTTACTCGCCATTCCACGCGCTTTAAGATGCCGCCTAGCCCAGTACGCTATCTGAAATAGGAGCGACGTAAATTGAGCAAATGTGATAGAATTTTGCTGAATTCTTAAATTAACCAAAATATAAAATGATCTAATCGGGTCTCTGATTGCCCTATCATAGAAGTTTAATAGTGCATTTTACTCGCCATTCCACGTGCTTTAAGATGCCGCCTAGCCCAGTATGCTATCTGAAATAGGAGCGACGTAACTTGCACAAATGTGATAGATTCACGCTGCATTCTTATATTAACCGTAATATAAAATGATCTAATCGGGTCTCTGTTTGCCTTATCCTAGAAGTATAATAGTGCATTATACTCGCCATTTCATGCGCTTTTAGATGCCGCTTAGCCCAGGACGCTATCTGAAATAGGAACGACGTAAATTGAACAAATGTGAGAGAATTTTGCTGAATTCTTAAATTAACCATACTATAAAAGGACCTAATCGGGTATCTGTTTGCCCTACCCTAGAAGTTTAATAGTGCATTTCACTCGTCATTTCATGCGCTTTGAGATGCCGCTAAGCCCAATAAGCTATCTGTAATAGAAGCGACGTAAATTGAACAAATGTGATAGAATTTCGTTGAATACTTATAGTAACCTTAATGTAAAATGATTTAATCGGGTCTCTGTTCGCCCTGCCCTAGAAGTTTAATAGTGCATTTTACTCGCCATTTCATGCGGTTTGAGATGCCGCTTAGCCCAATACGCTATCTGAAATAGGAGCGACGTAAAATGAACAAATGTGATAGGATTTCGCTGAATTCTTAAATTAACCATAATATAAAATGATCTAATCGGGTCTCTATGTGCCCAACCCTAGAAGCTTAATAGTGCATTTTATTCGCCATTTCATGCGCTTTTAGATGCCGCTTAGCCTAGGACGCTATCTGAAATAGGAACGACGTAAATTGAACAAATGTGATAGAATTTCACTGAATTCTTAAATTAACCATAATATAAAATGATCTAATCGGGTCTCTGTTTGCCCTAGCGTAGAAGTTTAATAGTGCATTTTATTCGCCATTGCATGTGCTTTGAGATGCCGCATAGCCCAATACGCTATCTGAAATAGGAGCGACGTAAATTGAACAAATGTGATAGAATTCCCGTGAATTCTTATATTAACCTTAATGTAAAATGATCTAATCGGGTCTCTGTGCGCCCTAGCCTAGAAGTTTAATAGTGCATTTTATTCGACATTTCATGCGCTTTGAGATGCCGCTTAGCCGAATACGCTATCTGAAATAGGAGCGACGTAAATTGAACAAATGTGATAGAATTTCCGTGAATCCTTGTATTAACATTAATGTAAAATGATCTAATCGGGTCTCTGTTCGCCCTACCATAGAAGTCTAATGGTGCATTTCACTCGCCATTTCATGCGCTTTGAGATCCCGCTTAGCCCAATACGCCATCTGAAATAGGAGCGACGTAAATTGGACAAATGTGATAGAATTTCCCTGAAATCTTATATTAATCAAAATATAAAATGATCTAATCGGGTCTCTGATTGCCCTATCATAGAAGATTAGTAGTGCATTTTGCTCGCCATTCCACGCGCTTTAAGATGCCGCCTAGCCCAGTACGCTATCTGAAATAGGAGCGACGTAACTTGAACAAATGTGATAGAATTACGCTGAATTCTTATATTAACCGTAATATAAAATGATCTAATCGGGTCTCTGTTTGCCTTATCCAAGAAGTTTAATAGCGCATTTTACTCGCCATTTCATGCGCTTTGAGATGCCGCTTAGCCCAATACGCTATCTGGAATAGGAGTGACGTAAATTGAACAAATGTGATAGAATTTCCGTGAATTCTTATATTAACCTTAATGTAAAATGATCCAATCGGGTCTCTGTTCGCCCTACCATAGAACTCTAATAGTGCATTTCACTCGCCATTTCATGCGCTTTGAGATGCCGCTTAGCCCAATACGCTATCTGAAATAGGAGTGACGTAAAAAGAACAAATGTGATAGGATTTCGCTGAATTCTTAAATTAACCATAATATAAAATGATCTAATCGGGTCTCTATGTGCCCAACCCTAGAAGCTTAATAGTGCATTTTATTCGCCATTTCATGCGCTTTTAGATGCCGCTTAGCCTAGGACGCTATCTGAAATAGGAACGACGTAAATTGAACAAATGTGATAGAATTTCACTGAATTCTTAAATTAACCATAATATAAAATGATCTAATCGGGTCTCTGTTTGCCCTAGCGTAGAAGTTTAATAGTGCATTTTACTCGCCATTTCATGCGCTTTGAGATGCCGCTTAGCCCGATACGCTATCTGAAATTGGAGCGACGTAAATTGAACAAATGTGATAGAATTTCGCTGAATTCTTAAATTAACCATAATATAAAATGATCTAATCGGGTCTCTGATTGCCCTATCATAGAATTTTAATAGTGCATTTTACTCGCCATTCCACGTGCTTTAAGATGCCGCCTAGCCCAGTATGCTATCTGAAATAGGAGCGACGTAACTTGCACAAATGTGATAGATTCACGCTGCATTCTTATATTAACCGTAATATAAAATGATCTAATCGGGTCTCTGTTTGCCTTATCCTAGAAGTATAATAGTGCATTATACTCGCCATTTCATGCGCTTTGAGATGCCTCTAAGCCCAATAAGCTATCTGTAATAGGAGCGACGTAAATTTTACAAATGTGATAGAATTTCGTTGAATTCTTATATTAACCAAAATATAAAATGATCTAATCGGGTCTCTGATTGCCCTATCATAGAAGTTTAATAGTGCATTTTATTCGCCATTTCATGCGCTTTGAGATGCCGCGTAGCCCAATACGCTGTCTGAAATAGAAGCGACGTAAATTGCACAAGTGTGATAGAATCTCGCTGAATACTTATATTAACCTTAATGTAAAATGATGTAATCGGGTCTCTGTTCGCCCTACCCTAGAAGTTTAATAGTGCATTTCACCCGTCATTTCATGCGCTTTGAGATGACGCTTAACCCAATACGCTATCTGAAATAGGAGTGACGTAAGTTGAACAAATGGGACAGAATTACGCTGCATTCTTATATTCACCTTAATGTAAAATGATCTCTTCGGGTCTCTGTTCGCCCTACCCTAGAAGTATAATAGTGCATTTCACTCGTTATTTCATGCGCTTTGAGATGCCGCCTAGCCCAATACGCTATCTGAAATAGGAGCGACGTAAATTGAACAAATGTGATAGAATTTCGCTGAATTCTTATACTAACCAAAGTATAAAATGATCTAATCGGGTCTCTGATTGCTCTATCATAGAAGTTTAGTAGTGCATTTTACTCGCCCTTCCACGCGCTTTAAGATGCCGCCTAGCCCAGTACGCTATCTGAAATAGGAGCGACGTAAGATGAACAAATGTGATAGAATTACGCTGAATTCTTATATTAACCATAATGTAAAATGATCTGATCGGGTCTCTGTTCGCCCTAGCCTAGAAGTTTAATAGTGCATTTTATTCGCCACTTCATGCGCTTTGCGATGCCGCTTAGCTGAATACGCTATCTGAAAAAGGAGCGACGCAAATTGTACAAATGTGATTCTATTTCCCTGAAATCTTATATTAAACAAAATATAAAATGATCTAATCGGGTCTCTGATTGCCCTATCATAGAAGTTTAGTAGTGCATTTTACTCGCCATTCCACGCGCTTTAAGATGCCGCCTAGCTCAGTACGCTATCTGAAATAGGAGCGACGTAAATTGAGCAAATGTGATAGAATTTTGCTGAATTCTTAAATTAACCATAATATAAAGTGATCTAATCGGGTCTCTTTTGCCCTACCCTAGAAGTTTAATAGTGCATTTCACTCGTCATTTCATGCGCTTTGAGATGCAGATAAGACCAATAAGCTATCTGTAATAGGAGCGACGTAAATTTTACAAATGTGATAGAATTTCGTTGAATTCTTATATAAACCAAAATATAAAATGATCTAATCGGGTCTCTGATTGCCTTATCCTAGAAGTATAATAGTGCATTATACTCGCCATTTCATGCGATTTTAGATGCCGCTTAGCCCAGGACGCTATCTGAAATAGGAACGACGTAAATTGAACAAATGTGAGAGAATTTTGCTGAATTCTTAAATTAACCATAATATAAAATGACCTAATCGGGTCTCTGTTTGCCCTACCCCTAGAAGTTTAATAGTGCATTTCACTCGTCATTTCATGCGCTTTGAGATGCCGCTAAGCCCAATAAGCTATCTGTAATAGAAGCGACGTAAATTGAACAAATGTGATAGAATTTCGTTGAATTCTTATATTAACCTTAATGTAAAATGATCTAATCGGGTCTCTGTTTACCTTATCCTAGAAGTTTAATAGTGCATTATACTCGACATTTCATGCGGATTGAGATGCCGCTAAGCCCAATAAGCTATCTGAAATAGGAGCGACGTAAATTGAACAAATGTGATAGAATTTCGCAGAATTCTTATATTAACCAAAATATAAAATGATCTAATCGGGTCTCTGTTCGCCCTAGCCTAGTAGTTTAATAGTGCATTTTATTCGCCATTTTATGCGCTTTGAGATGCCGCTTAGCCGAATACGCTATCTGAAATAGGAGCGACGTAAATTGAACAAATGTGATAGAATTTCCGTGAATCCTTGTATTAACATTAATGTAAAATGATCTAATCGGGTCTCTGTTCGCCCTACCATAGAAGTCTAATGGTGCATTTCACTCGCCATTTCATGCGCTTTGAGATCCCGCTTAGCCCAATACGCCATCTGAAATAGGAGCGACGTAAATTGAACAAATGTGATAGAATTTCCCTGAAATCTTATATTAATCAAAATATAAAATGATCTAATCGGGTCTCTGATTGCCCTATCATAGAAGATTAGTAGTGCATTTTGCTCGCCATTCCACGCGCTTTAAGATGCCGCCTAGCCCAGTACGCTATCTGAAATAGGAGCGACGTAACTTGAACAAATGTGATAGAATTTCCGTGACTTCTTATATTAACCTTAATGTAAAATGATCTAATCGGGTCTCTGTTTACCTTATCCTAGAAGTTTAATAGTGCATTATACTCGACATTTCATGCGGATTGAGGTGCCGCTAAGCCCAATAAGCTATCTGAAATAGGAGCGACGTAAATTGAACAAATGTGATAGAATTTCGCAGAATTCTTATATTAACCAAAATATAAATGATCTAATCGGGTCTCTGTTCGCCCTAGCCTAGTAGTTTAATAGTGCATTTTATTCGCCATTTTATGCGCTTTGAGATGCCGCTTAGCCGAATACGCTATCTGAAATAGGAGCGACGTAAATTGAACAGATGTGATAGAATCTCCCTGAAATCTTATCTTAACCATAATATAAAATGATCTAATCGGGTCTCTGTTCGCCGTAGCCTAGAAGTTTAATAGTGCATTTTATTCGCCATTTCATGCGCTTTTAGATGCCGCTTAGCCTAGGACGCTATCTGAAATAGGAACGACGTAAATTGAACAAATGTGATAGAATTTCACTGAATTCTTAAATTAACCATAATATAAAATGATCTAATCGGGTCTCTGTTTGCCCTACCGTAGAAGTTTAATAGTGTATTTTACTCGCCATTGCATGTGCTTTGAGATGCCGCATAGCCCAACACGCTATCTGAAATAGGAGCGACGTAAATTGAACAAATGTGATAGAATTTCCGTGAATTCTTATAGTAACCTTAATGTAAAATGATCTAATCGGGTCTCTGTGCGCCCTAGCCTAGAAGTTTAATAGTGCATTTTATTCGCCATTTCATGCGCTTTGAGATGCCGCTTAGCCGAATACGCTATCTGAAATTGGAGCGACGTAAATTGAACAAATGTGATAGAATTTCCGTGAATCCTTGTATTAACATTAATGTAAAATGATCTAATCGGGTCTCTGTTCGCCCTACCATAGAAGTCTAATAGTGCATTTCACTCGCCATTTCATGCGCTTTGAGATCCCGCTTAGCCCAATACGCCATCTGAAATAGGAGCGACGTAAATTGAACAAATGTGATAGAATTTCCCTGAAATCTTATATTAATCAAAATATAAAATGATCTAATCGGGTCTCTGATTGCCCTATCATAGAAGATTAGTAGTGCATTTTCCTCGCCATTCCACGCGCTTTAAGATGCCGCCTAGCCCAGTACGCTATCTGAAATAGGAGCGACGTAAATTGAACAAATGTGATAGAATTACGCTGAATTCTTATATTAACCGTAATATAAAATGATCTAATCGGGTCTCTGTTTGCCTTATCCTAGAAGTTCAATAGCGCATTTTACTCGCCATTTCATGCGCTTTGAGATGCCGCTTAGCCCAATACGCTATCTGGAATAGGAGTGACGTTAATTGAACAAATGTGATAGAATTTCCGTGAATTCTTATATTAACCTTAATGTAAAATGATCCAATCGGGTCTCTGTTCGCCCTACCATAGAACTCTAATAGTGCATTTCTCTCGCCATTTCATGCGCTTTGAGATGCCGCTTAGCCCAATACGCTATCTGAAATAGGAGCGACGTAAGTTGAACAAAAGTGATAGAATTACGCTGAATTCTTTTATTAACCATAATGTAAAATGATCTGCTCGGGTCACTGTTCGCCCTAGCCTTGAAGTTTAATAGTGCATTTTATTCGCCATTTCATGCGCTTTGAGATGCCGCTTAGCCCAATACGCTATCTGAAATTGGAGCGACGTAAATTGAACAAATGTGAGAGAATTTCGCTGAATTCTTAAATTAACCATAATATAAAATGATCTAATCGTGTCTCTGATTGCCCTATCATAGAATTTTAATAGTGCATTTTACTCGCCATTCCACGCGCTTTAAGATGCCGCCTAGCCCAGTACGCTATCTGAAATAGGAGCGACGTAAATTGAGCAAATGTGATAGAGTTTTGCTGAATTCTTAAATTAACCATAATATAAAATGATCTAATCGGGTCCCTGTTTGCCCTACCCTAGAAGTTGAATAGTGCATTTCACTCGTCATTTCATGCGCTTTGAGATGCCGCTTAGCCCAATACGCTATCTGAAATAGGAGCGACGTAAATTGAACAAATGTGATAGAATTTCGTTGAATTCTTATATTCACCTTAATGTAAAATGATCTCTTCGGGTCTCTGTTCGCCCTACCCTAGAAGTATAATAGTGCATTTCACTCGTCATTTCATGCGCTTTGAGATGCCGCCTAGCCCAATACGCTATCTGAAATAGGAGCGACGTAAATTGAACAAATGTGATAGAATTTCGCTGAATTCTTATATTAACCAAAGTATAAAATGATCTAGTCTGGTCTCTGATTGCCCTATCATAGAAGGTTAATAGTGCATTTTACTCGCCATTCCACACGCTTTGAGATGCCGCTTAGCCCAATACGCTGTCTGAAATAGAAGCGACGCAAATTGAACAAGTGTGATAGAATCTCGCTGAATACTTATATTATCCTTAATGTAAAATGATGTAATCGGGTCTCTGTTCGCCCTACCCTAGAAGTTTAATAGTGCATTTTACTCGTCACTTCATGTGCCTTCAGATGCCGCTTAGCCCAATACACTATCTGAAATAGGAGCGACGTAAATTGAACAAATGTGATAGAATTTCCCTGAATTCTTATATTAACCTTAATGTAAAATGATCTAATCGGGTCTCTGTTCGCCCTACCCTAGACGTTTAATAGTGCATGTCACTCGTCATTTCATGCGCTTTGAGATGACGCTTAACCCAATACGCTATCTGAAACAGGAGCGACGTAAATTGAACAAATGTGATAGAATTTCGCTGAATTCTTATATTAACCAAAGTATAAAATGATCTAGTCTGGTCTCTGATTGCCCTATCATAGAAGTTTAATAGTGCATTTTACTCGCCATTCCACGCGCTTTAAGATGCCGCATGGCCCAGCACGCTATCTGAAACAGGAGCGACGTAAATTGAACAAATGTGATAGAATTTTGCTGACATCTTAATTTAACCATAATATAAAATGATCTAATCGGGTCTCTGTTGGCCCTACCCTAGAAGTTTAATAGTGCATTTTACTCGTCACTTCATGTGCCTTCAGATGCCGCTTAGCCCAATAAGCTATCTGAAATAGGAGCGACGTAAATTGAACAAATGTTATAAAATTTCGCAGAATCCTTATGTTAACCAAAGTATAAAATGATCTAATCTGGTCTCTGTTCGCCCTAGCCTAGAAGTCTAATAGTGCATTTCACTCGCCATTTCATGCGCTTTGAGATGCCGCTTAGCCCAATACGCTATCTGAAATAGGAGCGACGTCAGTTGAACAAATGTGATAGAATTTCGCTGCATTCTTATATTAACCGTAATATAAAATGATCTAGTCGGGTCTCTGATTGCCCTATCATAGAAGGTTAATAGTGCATTTTACTCGCCATTCCACGCGCTTTAAGATGCCGCCTAGCCCAGTACGCTGTCTGAAATAGAAGCGACGTAAATTGCACAAGTGTGATAGAATCTCGCTGAATACTTATATTAACCTTAATGTAAAATGATGTAATCGGGTCTCTGTTCGCCCTACCCTAGAAGTTTAATAGTGCATTTCACCCGTCATTTCATGCGCTTTGAGATGACGCTTAACCCAATACGCTATCTGAAATAGGAGCGACGTAAGTTGAACAAATGGGACAGAATTACGCTGCATTCTTATATTCACCTTAATGTAAAATGATCTCTTCGGGTCTCTGTTCGCCCTACCCTAGATGTATAATAGTGCATTTCACTCGTCATTTCATGCGCTTTGAGATGCCGCCTAGCCCAATACGCTATCTGAAGTAGGAGCGACGTAAATTGAACAAATGTGATAGAATTTCGCTGAATACTTATATTAACCAAAGTATAAAATGATCTAGTCTGGTCTCTGATTGCCCTATCATAGAAGTTTAATAGTGCATTTTACTCGCCATTCCACGCGCTTTCAGATGCCGCATGGCCCAGCACGCTATCTGAAACAGGAGCGACGTAAATTGAACAAATGTGATAGAATTTTGCTGACATCTTAAATTAACCATAATATAAAATGATCTAATCGGGTCTCTGTTGGCCCTACCCTAGAAGTTTAATAGTGCATTTTACTCGTCACTTCATGTGCCTTCAGATGCCGCTTAGCCCACTAAGCTATCTGAAATAGGAGCGACGTAAATTGAACAAGTGTGATAAAATTTCGCAGAATCCTTATGTTAACCAAAGTATAAAATGATATAATCTGGTCTCTGTTCGCTCTAGCGTAGAAGTTTAATAGTGCATTTTGTTCGCCATTTCATGCGCTTCGTGATGCCGCTTAGCCCAATACGCTATCTGAAATAGGAGCGACGTAAATTGAACAAATGTGATAGAATTTGGCTGAATTCTTAAATTAACCATAATATAAAATGATCTAATCGGTTCTCCGTTTGCCCTACCCTAGAAGTTTAACAGCGCATTTTACTCGCCATTGCATGTGCTTTGAGATGCCGCTAAGCCCAATAAGCTATCTGTAATAGGAGCGACGTAAATTTTACAAATGTAATAGAATTTCGTTGAATTCTTATATTACTCAAAATATAAAATGATCTAATCGGGTCTCTGATTGCCCTATCATAGAAGTTTAATAGTGCATTTTACTCGCCATTCCACGCGCTTTAAGATGCCGCCTAGCCCAGTACGCTATCTGAAATAGGAGCGACGTAAGTTGAACAAATGTGATAGAATTACGCTGAATTCTTACATTAACCATAATGTAAAATGATCTAATCGGGTCTCTGTTTGCACTACCCTAGAAGTTTAATAGTGCATTTCACTCGCCACTTCATGCGCTTTGACATGCCGCTAAGCACAATAAGTTATCTGTAATAGGAGCGACGTAAATTGAACAAATGTGATAGAATTTCGCTGAATTCTTATATTAACCAAAATATAAAATGATCTAATCGGGTCTCTGATTGCCCTATCATAGAAGTTTAGTGGTGCATATTACTCGCCATTCCACGCGCTTTAAGATGCCGCCTAGCCCAATACGCTATCTGAAATAGGAGCCACGTAAATTGAACAAATGTGATAGAATTTCGCTGAATTCTTATATTAACCAAAGTATAAAATGATCTAATCTGGTCTCTGATTGCCCTATCATAGAAGTTTAATAGTGCATTTTGTTCGCCATTCCACGCGCTTTAAGATGCCGCCTAGCCCAGTACGCTATCTGAAATAGGAGCGACGTAAATTGAACAAATGTGATAGAATTTGGCTGAATTCTTAAATTAACCATAATATAAAATGATCTAATCGGTTCTCCGTTTGCCCTACCCTAGAAGCTTAATAGTGCATTTTATTCGCCATTTCATGCGCTTTTAGATGCCGCTTAGCCTAGGACGCTATCTGAAATAGGAACGACGTAAATTGAACAAATGTGATAGAATTTCACTGAATTCTTAAATTAACCATAATATAAAATGATCTAATCGGGTCTCTGTTTGCCCTAGCGTAGAAGTTTAATAGTGCATTTTACTCGCCATTGCATGTGCTTTGAGATGCCGCATAGCCCAATACGCTATCTGAAATAGGAGCGACGTAAATTGAACAAATGTGATAGAATTTCCGTGAATTCTTATATTAACCTTAATGTAAAATGATCTAATCGGGTCTCTGTGCGCCCTAGCCTAGAAGTTTAATAGTGCATTTTATTCGACATTTCATGCGCTTTGAGATGCCGCTTAGCCGAATACGCTATCTGAAATAGGAGCGACGTAAATTGAACAAATGTGATAGAATTTCCGTGAATCCTTGTATTAACATTAATGTAAAATGATCTAATCGGGTCTCTGTTCGCCCTACCATAGAAGTCTAATGGTGCATTTCACTCGCCATTTCATGCGCTTTGAGATCCCGCTTAGCCCAATACGCCATCTGAAATAGGAGCGACGTAAATTGAACAAATGTGATAGAATTTCCCTGAAATCTTATATTAATCAAAATATAAAATGATCTAATCGGGTCTCTGATTGCCCTATCATAGAAGATTAGTAGTGCATTTTGCTCGCCATTCCACGCGCTTTAAGATGCCGCCTAGCCCAGTACGCTATCTGAAATAGGAGCGACGTAACTTGAACAAATGTGATAGAATTACGCTGAATTCTTATATTAACCGTAATATAAAATGATCTAATCGGGTCTCTGTTTGCCTTATCCAAGAAGTTTAATAGCGCATTTTACTCGCCATTTCATGCGCTTTGAGATGCCGCTTAGCCCAATACGCTATCTGGAATAGGAGTGACGTAAATTGAACAAATGTGATAGAATTTCCGTGAATTCTTATATTAACCTTAATGTAAAATGATCCAATCGGGTCTCTGTTCGCCCTACCATACAACTCTAATAGTGCATTTCACTCGCCATTTCATGCGCTTTGAGATGCCGCTTAGCCCAATACGCTATCTGAAATAGGAGTGACGTAAAATGAACAAATGTGATAGGATTTCGCTGAATTCTTAAATTAACCATAATATAAAATGATCTAATCGGGTCTCTATGTGCCCAACCCTAGAAGCTTAATAGTGCATTTTATTCGCCATTTCATGCGCTTTTAGATGCCGCTTAGCCTAGGACGCTATCTGAAATAGGAACGACGTAAATTGAACAAATGTGATAGAATTTCACTGAATTCTTAAATTAACCATAATATAAAATGATCTAATCGGGTCTCTGATTGCCCTATCATAGAATTTTAATAGTGCATTTTACTCGCCATTCCACGTGCTTTAAGATGCCGCCTAGCCCAGTATGCTATCTGAAATAGGAGCGACGTAACTTGCACAAATGTGATAGATTCACGCTGCATTCTTATATTAACCGTAATATAAAATGATCTAATCGGGTCTCTGTTTGCCTTATCCTAGAAGTATAATAGTGCATTATACTCGCCATTTCATGCGCTTTGAGATGCCTCTAAGCCCAATAAGCTATCTGTAATAGGAGCGACGTAAATTTTACAAATGTGATAGAATTTCGTTGAATTCTTATATTAACCAAAATATAAAATGATCTAATCGGGTCTCTGATTGCCCTATCATAGAAGTTTAATAGTGCATTTTATTCGCCATTTCATGCGCTTTGAGATGCCGCGTAGCCCAATACGCTGTCTGAAATAGAAGCGACGTAAATTGCACAAGTGTGATAGAATCTCGCTGAATACTTATATTAACCTTAATGTAAAATGATGTAATCGGGTCTCTGTTCGCCCTACCCTAGAAGTTTAATAGTGCATTTCACCCGTCATTTCATGCGCTTTGAGATGACGCTTAACCCAATACGCTATCTGAAATAGGAGTGACGTAAGTTGAACAAATGGGACAGAATTACGCTGCATTCTTATATTCACCTTAATGTAAAATGATCTCTTCGGGTCTCTGTTCGCCCTACCCTAGAAGTATAATAGTGCATTTCACTCGTTATTTCATGCGCTTTGAGATGCCGCCTAGCCCAATACGCTATCTGAAATAGGAGCGACGTAAATTGAACAAATGTGATAGAATTTCGCTGAATTCTTATACTAACCAAAGTATAAAATGATCTAATCGGGTCTCTGATTGCTCTATCATAGAAGTTTAGTAGTGCATTTTACTCGCCCTTCCACGCGCTTTAAGATGCCGCCTAGCCCAGTACGCTATCTGAAATAGGAGCGACGTAAGATGAACAAATGTGATAGAATTACGCTGAATTCTTATATTAACCATAATGTAAAATGATCTGATCGGGTCTCTGTTCGCCCTAGCCTAGAAGTTTAATAGTGCATTTTATTCGCCACTTCATGCGCTTTGCGATGCCGCTTAGCTGAATACGCTATCTGAAAAAGGAGCGACGCAAATTGTACAAATGTGATTCTATTTCCCTGAAATCTTATATTAAACAAAATATAAAATGATCTAATCGGGTCTCTGATTGCCCTATCATAGAAGTTTAGTAGTGCATTTTACTCGCCATTCCACGCGCTTTAAGATGCCGCCTAGCTCAGTACGCTATCTGAAATAGGAGCGACGTAAATTGAGCAAATGTGATAGAATTTTGCTGAATTCTTAAATTAACCATAATATAAAGTGATCTAATCGGGTCTCTTTTGCCCTACCCTAGAAGTTTAATAGTGCATTTCACTCGTCATTTCATGCGCTTTGAGATGCAGATAAGACCAATAAGCTATCTGTAATAGGAGCGACGTAAATTTTACAAATGTGATAGAATTTCGTTGAATTCTTATATAAACCAAAATATAAAATGATCTAATCGGGTCTCTGATTGCCTTATCCTAGAAGTATAATAGTGCATTATACTCGCCATTTCATGCGATTTTAGATGCCGCTTAGCCCAGGACGCTATCTGAAATAGGAACGACGTAAATTGAACAAATGTGAGAGAATTTTGCTGAATTCTTAAATTAACCATAATATAAAATGACCTAATCGGGTCTCTGTTTGCCCTACCCTAGAAGTTTAATAGTGCATTTCACTCGTCATTTCATGCGCTTTGAGATGCCGCTAAGCCCAATAAGCTATCTGTAATAGAAGCGACGTAAATTGAACAAATGTGATAGAATTTCGTTGAATTCTTATATTAACCTTAATGTAAAATGATCTAATCGGGTCTCTGTTTACCTTATCCTAGAAGTTTAATAGTGCATTATACTCGACATTTCATGCGGATTGAGATGCCGCTAAGCCCAATAAGCTATCTGAAATAGGAGCGACGTAAATTGAACAAATGTGATAGAATTTCGCAGAATTCTTATATTAACCAAAATATAAAATGATCTAATCGGGTCTCTGTTCGCCCTAGCCTAGTAGTTTAATAGTGCATTTTATTCGCCATTTTATGCGCTTTGAGATGCCGCTTAGCCGAATACGCTATCTGAAATAGGAGCGACGTAAATTGAACAAATGTGATAGAATTTCCGTGAATCCTTGTATTAACATTAATGTAAAATGATCTAATCGGGTCTCTGTTCGCCCTACCATAGAAGTCTAATGGTGCATTTCACTCGCCATTTCATGCGCTTTGAGATCCCGCTTAGCCCAATACGCCATCTGAAATAGGAGCGACGTAAATTGAACAAATGTGATAGAATTTCCCTGAAATCTTATATTAATCAAAATATAAAATGATCTAATCGGGTCTCTGATTGCCCTATCATAGAAGATTAGTAGTGCATTTTGCTCGCCATTCCACGCGCTTTAAGATGCCGCCTAGCCCAGTACGCTATCTGAAATAGGAGCGACGTAACTTGAACAAATGTGATAGAATTACGCTGAATTCTTATATTAACCTTAATGTAAAATGATCTAATCGGGTCTCTGTTTACCTTATCCTAGAAGTTTAATAGTGCATTATACTCGACATTTCATGCGGATTGAGGTGCCGCTAAGCCCAATAAGCTATCTGAAATAGGAGCGACGTAAATTGAACAAATGTGATAGAATTTCGCAGAATTCTTATATTAACCAAAATATAAAATGATCTAATCGGGTCTCTGTTCGCCCTAGCCTAGTAGTTTAATAGTGCATTTTATTCGCCATTTTATGCGCTTTGAGATGCCGCTTAGCCGAATACGCTATCTGAAATAGGAGCGACGTAAATTGAACAGATGTGATAGAATCTCCCTGAAATCTTATCTTAACCATAATATAAAATGATCTAATCGGGTCTCTGTTCGCCGTAGCCTAGAAGTTTAATAGTGCATTTTATTCGCCATTTCATGCGCTTTTAGATGCCGCTTAGCCTAGGACGCTATCTGAAATAGGAACGACGTAAATTGAACAAATGTGATAGAATTTCACTGAATTCTTAAATTAACCATAATATAAAATGATCTAATCGGGTCTCTGTTTGCCCTACCGTAGAAGTTTAATAGTGTATTGTACTCGCCATTGCATGTGCTTTGAGATGCCGCATAGCCCAACACGCTATCTGAAATAGGAGCGACGTAAATTGAACAAATGTGATAGAATTTCCGTGAATTCTTATAGTAACCTTAATGTAAAATGATCTAATCGGGTCTCTGTGCGCCCTAGCCTAGAAGTTTAATAGTGCATTTTATTCGCCATTTCATGCGCTTTGAGATGCCGCTTAGCCGAATACGCTATCTGAAATTGGAGCGACGTAAATTGAACAAATGTGATAGAATTTCCGTGAATCCTTGTATTAACATTAATGTAAAATGATCTAATCGGGTCTCTGTTCGCCCTACCATAGAAGTCTAATAGTGCATTTCACTCGCCATTTCATGCGCTTTGAGATCCCGCTTAGCCCAATACGCCATCTGAAATAGGAGCGACGTAAATTGAACAAATGTGATAGAATTTCCCTGAAATCTTATATTAATCAAAATATAAAATGATCTAATCGGGTCTCTGATTGCCCTATCATAGAAGATTAGTAGTGCATTTTCCTCGCCATTCCACGCGCTTTAAGATGCCGCCTAGCCCAGTACGCTATCTGAAATAGGAGCGACGTAACTTGAACAAATGTGATAGAATTACGCTGAATTCTTATATTAACCGTAATATAAAATGATCTAATCGGGTCTCTGTTTGCCTTATCCTAGAAGTTCAATAGCGCATTTTACTCGCCATTTCATGCGCTTTGAGATGCCGCTTAGCCCAATACGCTATCTGGAATAGGAGTGACGTTAATTGAACAAATGTGATAGAATTTCCGTGAATTCTTATATTAACCTTAATGTAAAATGATCCAATCGGGTCTCTGTTCGCCCTACCATAGAACTCTAATAGTGCATTTCTCTCGCCATTTCATGCGCTTTGAGATGCCGCTTAGCCCAATACGCTATCTGAAATAGGAGCGACGTAAGTTGAACAAAAGTGATAGAATTACGCTGAATTCTTTTATTAACCATAATGTAAAATGATCTGCTCGGGTCACTGTTCGCCCTAGCCTTGAAGTTTAATAGTGCATTTTATTCGCCATTTCATGCGCTTTGAGATGCCGCTTAGCCCAATACGCTATCTGAAATTGGAGCGACGTAAATTGAACAAATGTGAGAGAATTTCGCTGAATTCTTAAATTAACCATAATATAAAATGATCTAATCGTGTCTCTGATTGCCCTATCATAGAATTTTAATAGTGCATTTTACTCGCCATTCCACGCGCTTTAAGATGCCGCCTAGCCCAGTACGCTATCTGAAATAGGAGCGACGTAAATTGAGCAAATGTGATAGAGTTTTGCTGAATTCTTAAATTAACCATAATATAAAATGATCTAATCGGGTCCCTGTTTGCCCTACCCTAGAAGTTGAATAGTGCATTTCACTCGTCATTTCATGCGCTTTGAGATGCCGCTTAGCCCAATACGCTATCTGAAATAGGAGCGACGTAAATTGAACAAATGTGATAGAATTTCGT
>CAKAJE020001796.1:0-70787 GCA_916610135.2 Macropis europaea | reverse complement strand
TTTGTGATGTCGCTTAGCCCAATACGCTATCTGTAATGGGAGCGATGTAAATTGAACAAATGTGATAGAATTTTGCTGAATTCTTAAATTAACCATAATATAAAATGATCTAATCGGGTCTCTGTTTGCCCTACCCTAGAAGGTTAATATTGAATTTTACTCGCCATTTCATGCGCTTTGAGATGCCGCTTAGCCCTATACGCTATCTGATATAGGAGCGACGTTCACTGAACAAATGTGATAGAATTTCGCTGAAGTCTTATATTAACGATAATATAAAATGATCTAATCGGGTCTCTGTTTGCCCTACCATAGAAGTTTAATAGTGCATATTACTCGACATTCCACGCGCTTTAAGATGCCGGCTAGACCAATGCGCTTTCTGAAACAGGGGCGACGTGATTTGGATAAATGTGATAGAGTTACGCTGAATTCTTAAATTGACCGTAATATAAAATGATCTAATCGGTTCTCTGATTGCCCTATCCTAGAAGTTTAGTAGTGCATTTTACTCGACATTTCGTGCGCTTTAATATTCCGCTTAGCCCAATACGCTACCAGAAATAGGATCGACGTAAATTGAACAAACGTGATAGAATTACGCTGAATTCTTAAATTAAACATAATATAAAATGATCTAAGCAGGTCTCTGTTTGCCCTACCCTAGAAGTTTAATAGTGCATTTTACTCGACATTTCATGCGCTTTAAGATTCCGCTTAGCCCAATACGCTACCTGCAATAGGATCAACGTAAATTGAACAAATGTGATAGAGTTACGCTGAATTCTTATATTAACCATAATATAATACGATCTATTCGGGTCTCTGATTGGCCTATCATAGAAGCTTAATACTGCATGTTACTCGTCATTTCTGGCGCTTTATGGTGCCGCTTGGCCCTATACGCTATCTGAAAGAGGAGCTACGTAAATTGAACAAATGTGATAGAATTTCGATGAATACTAAAATTAACCATAATATAATACGATCTATTCGATTCTCTGATTGCCCTATCATAGAAGTTTAATAGTTCACTTTACTCGACATTTTATGCTCTTTAAGATGCCACCTAGCCCAATGCGCTATCTGAAGTAGGGGCGACGTAAATTGAACAAATGTGATAAAATTTCGCTGAATTCTTACATTAACCATAATATAAGATGACCTAATTGGGTCTCTGTTAGCCCTATCTGAGAAGTTTGGCAGTGCATTTTACTCGACATTTCATGCGCCTTAAGATGCCGCCAAGCCCAATACGCTATCTGAAATTGGAGATACGTAAATTGAACAAACGTGATAGAATTACGCAGAATTCTTATATTAACCATAATATAATACGATCTATTCGGGTCTCTGATTGGCCTATCATAGAAGCTTAATACTGCATGTTACTCGTCATTTCAGGCGCTTTATGGTGCCGCTTGGCCCAATACGCTATCTAAAAGAGGAGCTACGTATATTGAACAAATGTGATAGAATTTCGATGAATTCTAAAATTAAGCATAATATAATACGATCTATTCGGTTCTCCGATTGCCCTATCATAGAAGTTTAATAGTGCATTTTACTCGTCGTTTCATGCGCTGTATGGTGCCGCCAAGCCCAATACGCAATCTGAAATAGGAGCGATATAAATTGAACAAATGTGATAAAATTACGTTGAATTCTTATATTAACAATAATATAAAATGATCTAATCGGGACTCTGATTGCCCTATCATAGAAGTTTAAAAGTGCATTTTACTCGACAATTCATGCGCCTCAAGATGCCACCTAGCCCAATACGCTATCTGAAATTGGAGATACGTAAATTGAACAAACGTGATAGAATTAGGCAGAATTCTTATATTAACCATAATAGAATACGTTATACTCGGGTCTCTGATTGCCCTATCATAGAAGTTTAATAGTGCATTTTAGTCGTCATTTCATGCGCATTAAAATGCCACCTAGCTCAATGCGCTATTTGAAACAGGGGCGACGTAAGTTGAACAAATGTAGTAGAATTTCACTGAATTATTATATTAATCATAATATAAGATGATCTAATCGGGTCTCTGTTTGCACTACCCTAGAAGTTTAATAGTGCATTTTACTCGACATTTCAAGCGCTTTAAGATGCCACCTAGCCCAATACGCTATCTGAAATTGGAGATACGTAAATTGAACAAACGTGATAGAATTAGGCAGAATTCTTATATTAACCATAATAGAATACGTTATACTCGGGTCTCTGATTGCCCTATCATAGAAGTTTAATAGTGCATTTTAGTCGTCATTTCATGCGCTTTAAGGTGCCGCTTAGCCCAATACGCTATCTGAAATAGGAGCGACGTAAATAGAACAATTGTGATAGAATGGCGCTGAATTCTTAAATTAACCATAACATAAAATGATCTAATCGGGTCTCTGTTTGCCCTACCCTAGAAGTTTGATAGTGCATTTTACTCGACATTTCATGCGCTTTAAAATGCCGCTTAGCCCAATACGCTATCTGAAATTGTAGCTACGTAAATTGAACAAATGTGATACAATTTCGCAGAATTCTTATATTAACCATAATATAAAATGATCTAATCGGGTCTCTGATTGCCCTATCATAGAAGTTTAATAGTGCATTTTACTCGTCATTCCATGCGCTTTAAGATTCCGCCTATCCCAATACGCTATCTGAAATTGTAGCTACGTAAATTGAACAAACGTGATAGAATTACGCGGAATTCTTACATTAACAATAATATAATACGATCTATTCGGGTCTCTGATTGCCCTATCATAGAAGTTTAGTAGTGCATTTTACTCGACATTTCGTGCGCTTTAAGATGCCGCTTAGCCCAATACGCTACCTGAAGTAGGAGCGACGTGAATTGAACAAACGTCATAGAATTACGCAGAATTCTTATATTAACCATAGTATAGTATGATCTATTCGGGTCTCTGATTGCCCTATCATAGGAGTTGAATAGTGCATTATACTCGTCATTTCATGGGCTTTATGTTGCCGCATAGCCCAATACGCTATCTGAAATAGGAGCGACGTAAATTGAACAAATGTGATAGAATTTCGCTGAATTCTTAAATGAACCATAATATAAAATGATCTAATCGGGCCTCTGTTTGCCCTACCCTAGAAGTTTAATAGTGCATTTTGCTAGACATTTCATGCGCTTTAGGATGCCGCCTAGCCCAATACGCCATCTGAAATAGGAGCGACATAAATTGAATAAATGTGATAAAATTATGTTGAATTCTTATATTAACCATAATATAATACGATCTATTCGGGTCTCTGATTGCGCAATCATGGAAGTTTAATATTGCATTTTACTCGTCATTTCATGCGCTTTATGGTGCCGCCTAGCCCAATACGCTATCTGAAATAGGAGCGACATAAATTGAACAAATGTGATAAAATTACGTTGAATTCTTAAATTAACCATAATATAATACGATCTATTCGGGTCTCTGATTGCCCTACCCCAGAAGTTTAATAGTGCAGTTTACTCGTCATTTCAAGCGCTTTATGGTGCCGCTTAGCCCAATACGCTATCTGAAACTGGAGCGACGTAAATTGAACAAATGTGATAGAATTTCGCTGAATTCTTATATTAACCATAATATTGAATGATCTAATCTGGTCTCTGATGGCCCTATCATAGAAGTGTAATAGTGCATTTTACTCGCCATTTCATGCGCTTTAAGGTGCCGCCTAGCCCAATACACTATCTGAAATAGGAGCGACATAAATTGAACAAATGTGATAGAATTACGCAGAATTCTTATATTAACCATAATATAGAATGATCTAATCGGGTCTCTGTTTGCCCTACCCTAGAAGTTTGATAGTGCATTTTACTCGACATTTCATGCGCTTTAATATGCCGCTTAGCCCAATACGCTATCTGAAATTGTAGCTACGTAAATTGAACAAATGTGATACAATTTCGCAGAATTCTTATATTAACCATAATATAAAATGATCTAATCGGGTCTCTGATTGCCCTATCATAGAAGTTTAATAGTGCATTTTACTCGTCATTCCATGCGCTTTAAGATTCCGCCTATCCCAATACGCTATCTGAAATTGTAGCTACGTAAATTGAACAAACGTGATAGAATTACGCGGAATTCTTATATTAACAATAATATAATACGATCTATTCGGGTCTCTGATTGCCCTATCATAGAAGTTTAGTAGTGCATTTTACTCGACATTTCGTGCGCTTTAAGATGCCGCTTAGCCCAATACGCTACCTGAAGTAGGAGCGACGTGAATTGAACAAACGTCATAGAATTACGCAGAATTCTTATATTAACCATAGTATAGTATGATCTATTCGGGTCTCTGATTGCCCTATCATAGAAGTTGAATAGTGCATTATACTCGTCATTTCATGGGCTTTATGTTGCCGCATAGCCCAATACGCTATCTGAAATAGGAGCGACGTAAATTGAACAAATGTGATAGAATTTCGCTGAATTCTTAAATGAACCATAATATAAAATGATCTAATCGGGCCTCTGTTTGCCCTACCCTAGAAGTTTAATAGTGCATTTTGCTAGACATTTCATGCGCTTTAGGATGCCGCCTAGCCCAATACGCCATCTGAAATAGGAGCGACATAAATTGAATAAATGTGATAAAATTATGTTGAATTCTTATATTAACCATAATATAATACGATCTATTCGGGTCTCTGATTGCGCAATCATGGAAGTTTAATATTGCATTTTACTCGTCATTTCATGCGCTTTATGGTGCCGCCTAGCCCAATACGCTATCTGAAATAGGAGCGACATAAATTGAACAAATGTGATAAAATTACGTTGAATTCTTAAATTAACCATAATATAATACGATCTATTCGGGTCTCTGATTGCCCTACCCCAGAAGTTTAATAGTGCAGTTTACTCGTCATTTCAAGCGCTTTATGGTGCCGCTTAGCCCAATACGCTATCTGAAACTGGAGCGACGTAAATTGAACAAATGTGATAGAATTTCGCTGAATTCTTATATTAACCATAATATTGAATGATCTAATCTGGTCTCTGATGGCCCTATCATAGAAGTGTAATAGTGCATTTTACTCGCCATTTCATGCGCTTTAAGGTGCCGCCTAGCCCAATACACTATCTGAAATAGGAGCGACATAAATTGAACAAATGTGATAGAATTACGCAGAATTCTTATATTAACCATAATATAGAATGATCTAATCGGGTCTCTGATTGCCCTATCGTAGAAGGTTAGTAGCGCATTTCACTCGTCATTCGACGCGCTTTAAGATGCCGCCTAGCCCATTACGCTATCTGAAATTGGAGCTACGTAAATTGAACAAGCGTGATAGAGTTTCGCTGAATTCATAAATTAACCATAATATAAAATGATCTAATCGGGTCTCTGATTGCCGTATCATAGAAGTTTAATAGTGCATTTTACTCGACATTTCGTGCGCTTTAAGATGCCGCTTAGCCCAATACGCTATCTGAAATTGTAGCTACGTAAATTGAACAAATGTGATACAATTTCGCAGAATTCTTATATTAACCATAATATAAAATGATCTATTCGGGACTCTGATTGCCCTATCCGAGAAGTTTAGCAGTGCATTTTACTCGACATTTCATGCGATTTAAGATGCCGCCTAGTCCAATACGCTATCCGAAATTGGAGCTACGTAAATTGAACAAACGTGATAGAATTACGCAGAATTCTTATATTTACCATAATATAATACGATCTATTCGGGTCTCTGATTGCCCTATCATAGAAGTTTATAGTGCATTTTACTCGTCATTTCATGCGCTTAAAGGTGACGCTTAGCCCAATACGCTATCTGAAATAGGAGCGACGTACATTGAACTAATGTGATACAATTTCGCAGAATTCTTATATTAACCATAATATAAAATGATCTAATCGGGTCTCTGATTGCCCTATCATAGAAGTTTAATAGTGCATTTTACTCGACATTCCACGCGCTTTAAGATGCCGCCTAGCCCAATATACTATCTGAAATAGGAGCGTCGTAAGTTGAACAAATGTGATAGAATTACGCAGAATTCTTATATTAACCATAACATAAAATGATCTAATCGGGTCTCTGTTTGCCCTACCCTAGAAGTTTAATAGTGCATTTTACTCGACATTTCATGCGCTTTAAGATGCCACCTAGCCCAACCCGCTATCTGAAATAGGTGCGACGTAAATTGAACAAATCTGATAAAATTTCGCTGAATTCTTAAATGAAACATAATATAAAATGATGTAATCGGGTCTCTGTTTGCCCTACCCTAGAAGTTTAATAGTGTATTTTGCTCGATATTTCATGCGCTTTAGGATGCCACCTAGCCCAATACGCTATCTGAAATAGGGGCGACGTAAATTGCACAAATGGGATAAAATTTCGCTGAATTCTTATATTAACCATAATATAAGATAACCTAATCGGGTCTCTGATTGCCCTATCCGAGAAGTTTAGTAGTGCATTTTACTCGACATTTCATGCGCTTTCAGAAGCCTCTTAAGCGAATAAGCAATCTGAAATTGGAGCTACGGAAAATGAACGAACGTGATAGAATTACGCAGAATTCTTATATTAACCAAAACATAAGATGATCTAATCGGGACTCTGTTTGCCCTACCCTAGAAGTTTAATAGTGCATTTTACTCGACATTTCTTGCGCTTTCAGATGCCACCTAGCCCAAGACGCTATCAGAAATAGGGGCGACGTAAACTGAACAAATATGATAGAATTACGCTGAATTCTTATATTAACAATAATATGAAATGATCTAATCGGGTCTCTGATTGCCCTATCATAGACGTTTAATAGTGCATTTTACTCGTCATTTCATGCGCTTTAAGGTGCAGCTTAACACAATGCGCTTCCTGAAAAAGGTGCGTCGTAAATTGAACAAATGTGATAGAATTACGCTGCATTCATATATTAACCATAATATAAAATGATCTAATCGGGACTCTGATTACCGTATCACTGGAGTTTAGTAGTGCATTTTAATCGGCATCTCATGCCCTTTACGATTCTGCTTAGCCGAATACGCTATCTGAAATAGGAGCGCCGTAAATTGAACAAATGTGATAAAATTACGCTGACTTCTTATATTAATAATAATGTAAAATGATCTAATCGGGTCTCTGATTACCCTACCATAGGAGGTTAATAGTGCATTTTACTCGCCATTTCATGCGCTTTAAAGTGCCGCTTCTCCCAATACGCTATCTGAAATAGGAGCAACGTAAATTGAACAAATGTGATAGAATTAGGTTGAATTATTATATTAATCATAATATAAAATGATCTAATCGGGTGTCTGATTGCCCAATCATAGAAGGTCAGTAGTGCATTTTACTCGACATTCCACGCGCTTTAAGATGCCGCCTAGCCCAATACGCTCTCTGAAATAGGAGCGACGTAAATTGTACAAATGTGATAGAATTACGCTGCATCCTTATATTAATCATAATATAAGATGATCTAATCGGGTCGCTGATTGCCCTATCATAGAAGTTTAATAGTGCATTTTACTCGTCATTTCATGCGCTTTGAGATGCCGCTTAGCCCAGTACGCTATATGAAATAGGAGCGACGTAAATTGAACAAATGTGATAGAATTACGCTGCATCCTTATATTAATCATAATATAACATGACCTATTCGGGTCTCCGATTGCCCTATCCCAGAAGTTTGGTAGCGCATTTTACTCGACATTTCATGCGCTTTAAGATGCCACCTAGCCCAATACGCTATCTGAAATAGGAGCGACGTAAATTGAACAAATGTGATAAAATGACGCTAAATTCTTATATTAATCATAATATAAGATGAACTAATCGGGTCTCTGATTGCCCTATACTAGAAGTTTAGTAGTGCATTGTACTTGACATTTCATGCGCTTTACGATGCCACCTAGCCCAATACGGTATCTGAAATAGGGGCGACGTAAATTGAAAAATGTGATAAAATGACGCTGAATTCTTATATTAAGAATAATATAAAATGATTTAATCGGGTCTCCGATTGCCCTATCCTAGAAGTTTAGTAGTGCATTTTAATCGACATTTCATGCGCATTAACATGCCGCTTAGACCAATACGCTATCTGAAATAGGAGCGACGTAAATTGAACAAATGTGATAGAATTACGCTGAATTCTGATATTAACCGTAATATAAAATGATCTAATCGGACCTCTGATTGCTCTATCATAGAAGTTTAATAGTGTATTTTACTCGTCATTCCATGCGTTTTAAGGTGCCGCCTATCCCAAATACGCTATCTGAAATAGGAGCGACGTAAATTGAACAAATGTGACAGAATATCGCTGAATTGTTATATTAACCATAATATAAGAGGACATAATCGGGTTTCTGGTTGCCCTATCATAGAAGTTTAGCAGTACATTTTACTCGACATTTCATGCGCTTTAAGATGCCGCTTAGCCCAATACGCTATCTGAAGTAGGGGCGACGTAAATTGAACAAATGTGATAGAATGTTGCTGAATTCTTAAATTAACCATAATATAAAATGATGTAATCGGGTCTCTGTTTGCCTTACCCTAGAAGTTTAATAGTGCATTTTACTCGCCATTTCATGCGCTTTAAGGTGGCGCCTAGCCCAATACGCTATCTGAATTAGGAGCGACGTAAATTTTACAAATGTGATAGAATTATACAGAATTCTTATATTAACCATAATATAAAATGGTCTAATCGGGTCTCTCATTGCCCTATCATAGAAGGTTAGTAGTGCATTTTACTCATCATTCCACGCGCTTTAAGATGCCGCCTAGACCAATATACTATCTGAAATAGCAGCTACTTAAATTGAACAAATGTGATAGAATTGCGCTGAATTCTTATATTAACCATAATATAAAATGATCTAATTGGGTCTCTGATGGCCGTATCCGAGAAGGATAGTAGTGCATTTTATTCGCCATTTCATGCGCTTTAAGATGCCGTCTAGCTCAGCACGATATCTGGTGTAGGGGCGACGTAAATTGACCAAATGTGATAGAATTACCCAGAATTCTTATATTAACCATAATATAATATGATATATTCGGATCTCTGATTGCCCTATCATAGAAGTTTAACAGTGCATTTTACTCGTGATTTCATGCGCTTTAAGGTGCCGCCTAGCTCAATACGCTATCTGAAATAGGAGCGACGTAAATTCAACAAATGTGATAGACTTACTCAGAATTCTTATGTTAACCATAATATAATATGATCTATTCGGGTCTCTGAGTGCCCTATCATAGCAGGTTAGTAGTGCATTTTACTCGTCACTCCATGCGCTTTAAGATGCCGCCTAGACCAATATACTATCTGAAATAGGAGCTACGTAAATTGAACAAATGTGATACAATTATGCAGAATTCTTATATTAACCATAATATAAAATGATCTAATCGGGTCTCTGATTGCCCTATCATAGAAGGTTAGTAGTGCATTTTACTCGTCATTCCATGCGCTTTAAGATGCCGCTTAGCCCAATACGCTATCTGAAATAGAAGCGACGTAAATTGAACAAATGTGATAGAATTTTGCTGAATTCTTAAATAAACCATAATATAAAATGGTGTAATCGGGTCTCTGTTTGCCTTACCCTAGAAGTTTAATAGTGCATTTTACTCGACATTTCATGCGCTTTAAGATGCCACCCAGTCCAATACGCTATCTGTAATAGGGTCGACGTAAATTGAACAAATGGGATAAAATTACGTTGAATTCTTATATTAACAATAATATGAAATGATCTAATCGGGTCTCTGATTGCCCTATCATAGAAGTTTAATAGTGCATTATACTCGTCATTTCATGCGCTTTAAGGACCCGATTAGACCAATACGCTATCTGAAATAGGAGCGACGTAAATTGAACAAATGTGATAAAATTTCACTGAATTCTTATATTAACCATAATTTAAAATGATCTGATCGGGTCTCTGATTGCCCTATCATAGAAGTTTAATAGTGAATTTTGCTCGGGATTTCATGCGCTTTAAGATACCAGACAGCCCAATACGCTATCTGAAATTGGAGCTACGTAAATTAAACAAACGTGATAGAATTACGCAGAATTCTTATATTAACCATAATATAATATGATCTATTCGGGTCTCTGATTGCCCTATCACCGAAGTTTAATAGTGCATTTTACTCGCCATTTCATGCGCTTTAAGTTGCTGCGTAGCCCAATACGATATCTGAAATAGGAGTCACGTATATTGAACAAAGGTGATAGAATTTCGCTGAATTCTTATATTAACCATAATATAAAATGATCTAATCGGGTCTCTAATTGCCCTATCATAGAAGTATAATAGTGCATTTTACTCGTCATTTCATGCACTTTAAGGTGCCGCCGAGCGCAATACGCTAACTGAAATAGTAGCGTCATAAATTGATCAAATGTGATAGAATTTCGCTGAATTATTATATTAACAATAATGTAAGATGACCTAATCGGGTCTCTGATTGCCCTATCCTAGAAGTTTAGTAGTACATCTTTCTCGACATTTCATGCGCTGTAAGATGCCGCTTAGCCCAATACGCTATCTGAAGTAGGAGCGACGTTAATTAAACAAATGTGATAGATTTACGCAGCATTCTTATATTAACCATAATATAATGTGATCTATTCGGGTCTTTGATTGCCCTATAATAGAAGCTTGATAGTGCATTTTACTTGACATTTCATGCGCTTTAAGGTGCCGCCAAGCCCAATACGCTATCTGAAATAGGAGCGACATAAATTGAACAAATGTGATACAATTATGCAGAATTCTTATATTAACCATAATATAAAATGATCTAATCGGGTCTCTGATTGCCCTATCATAGAAGGTTAGTAGTGCATTTTACTCGTCATTCCATGCGCTTTAAGATGCCGCCTGGCCCAATACGCTATCTGAAAGAGGAGCGACGTAAATTGAACGAATGTGATAGAATTTCGATGAATTCTTAAATTAACCATAATATAATACGATCTATTCGGGTCTCTGATTGCCCTAGCATAGAAGTTTAGTAGTGCTTGTTACTCGTCATTTCATGCGCTTTAAGGTGCCGCGTGGCCCAATACGCTATCTGAAATAGGAGCGATATAAATTGAACAAATGTGATAAAATTACGCAGAATTCTTATATTAACCATAATTTGAAATGATCTAATCGGGTCTCTGATTGCCCTATCATAGAAGTTTAATAATGCATTTTACTCGTCAATTCATGCGCTTTGAGATGCCGTATATCCCAATACGCTATCTGAAATAGGAGCGACGTTAATTCAACAAACGCGATAGAATTACGCTGAATTCTTATATTAACCATAATATAATACGATCTATTGGGGTCTCTGATTGCCCTATCATAGAAGTTTAATAGTGCATTTTACTCGTCATTTCATGCGCTTTAAGGTGCCGCCTAGCCCAATCCGCTATCTGAAATAGGAGCGATATAAATTGAACAAATGGGATAAAATTACGTTGAATTCTTATATGAACAATATCATAAAATGATCTAATCGGGTCTCTGATTGCCCTACCCAAGAAGATTAATAGTGCATTTTGCTCGACATTTCATGCGCTTTAAGATGCCACCTAGCCCAATACGCAATCTGAAATCGGGGCGACGTAAATTGAACAAATGTGATAAAATTTCGCTGAATTCTTAAATTAACCATAATATAAAATGATCTAATCGGTTCCATGCTTGCCCTATCATAGAAGTTGAAAAGTGCATTTTCCTCATCATTTCATGCGCTTTAAGATGCCACCTAGCCCAATACGCTATCTGAAATAGGGGCGACGTAAATTGAAGAAATGTGATAAAATTTCGCTGAATTCTTATGTTAACCATAATATAAGATGACCTAATGGGGTCAATGATTGCCCTACCCGAGAAGTTTAGTAGTGCATTGTACTCGTCATTTCGTGCGCTTTAAGGTGCCGCCTAGCCCAATACGCTATCTGAAATTGGAGCGAAATAAATTGAACAAATGTGATAGAATTACGCAGAATTCTTATATTAACCATAATATAATACGATCTATTCGGGTCTCTGATTGCCCTATCATAGAAGTTTAATAGTGCATGCTACTCGTCATTTCATGCCCTTTTAGGTACGCTTGGCCCAATACGCTATCTGAAATCGGAGCGACGTAAATTGAACAAATGTGATAGAATTACGCAGAATTCTTATATTAACCAAAATATAATACGATTTACTCGGTTCTCTGATTGACCTATCATAGAAGCTCAATAGTGCATTTTACTCGTCATTTCATGCGCCTTAAGGTGCCGCCTGGCCCAATACGCTATCTGAAATAGGAGCGATATAAATTGAACAAATGTGATAAAATTACGTTGAATTCTTATATTAACAATATTATAAAATGATCTAATCGGGTCTCTGATTGCCCTATCATAGAAGTTTAATAGTGCATCGTACTCGTCAGTTCATGCGCTTTATGGTGCCGCTTAGCCCAATACGCTATCTGAAATAAGAGCGACGTAAATTGAACAAACGTGATAGAATTTCTCTGAATTCTTATTTTAACCATAATATAAGATGACCTAATCGGGTCTCTGATTGCCCTGCCCGAGAAGTTTAGTAGTGCATTTTACTCGTCATTTCATGCGCTTTAAGATGCCGCCTAGTCCAATGCGCAATCTGAAGTTGGAGCTACGTAAATTGAACGAACGTGATAGAATTACGCAGAATTCTTATATTAACCATAATATAATACGATCTTTCGGTTCTCTGATTGCCCTATCATAGAAGTTTAATAGTGCATTTTACTCGTCATTTTATGCGCTTTAAGGTGCCGCCTAGCCCAATACGCTATCTGAAATAGGAGCGATATAAATTGAACAAATGTGATAAAATTACGTTGAATTCTTATATGAACAATATCATAAAATGATCTAATCGGGTCTCTGATTGCCCTACCCTAGAAGTTTAATAGTGCATTGTACTCGACATTTCATGCGTTTTAAGATGCCACCTAGCCCAATACGCTATCTGAAATTGGAGCTACGTAAATTGAACAAACGTAATATAACTACGCAGAATTCTTATATTAACCATAATATAATACGATCAATTCGGGTCTCAGATTGCCCTACCACAGAAGTGTAATAGTGCATTTTACTCCTCATTTCATGCGCTTTAAGGTGCCGCTTAGCCGATTACGCTATCTAAAATAGGAGCGACGTAAATTGAACAAGTGTGATAGAATTTCGCTGTATTCTTATATTAACCATAATATAAGATGACCTAATCGGGTCTCTGTTAGCCCTATCCGAGAAGTTTACAAGTGCATTTTACTCGACATATCATGCGCTTTAAGATGCCGTCTAGCCCAATACGCTATCTGAAATAGGAGCGACGTAAATTGAACATATGTGATAGAAATTCGCTGAATTCTTAAATTAACCATAACATAAAATGACCTAATCGGGTCTCTGTTTATCCTACCCTAGAATTTTAATAGTTCATTTTACTCGACATTTCATGCGCTTTGAGATGCCTCCTATCCCAATACACTATCTGAAATAGGGGCGACGTAAATTGAACAAATGTGATAAAATTACGCTGAATTCTTATATTAACAATAATATAAAATTATCTAATCGGGTCTCAGATTGCCCTATCATAGAAGTTTAATAGAGCATTTTACTCGTCATTTCATGCGCTTTAAGGTGCCGCTTAACATAATACGCTTTCTGAAAAAGGAGCGACGTAAATTGAACAAATGTGATAGAATTTCGCTGAATTTTTATATTAATCATAATATAAGATGACCTAATCGGGTCTCTGATTGCCCTGTCATAGAAGTTTAATAGTGCATTTTGCTCGCCATTTCATGCTCTTCAAGGTGCCGTTTAGCCCAATACGCTATCTGAAATAGGAGCGACGTAAATTGAACAAATGTGATAGAGTTTCGCTGAATTCTTGTATTAAACATAATATAAAATGATATAAACGGGTCTCTGATTGCCCTATCATAGAAGGTTAGTAGTGCATTTTAATCGACATTTCGTGCGCTTTAAGATGCCGCTTAGCCCAATACGCTACCTGAAGTAGGAGCGACGTAAATTGAACAAACGTGATATAATTACGCAGAATTCTTATATTAACAATAATATAAAATTATCTAATCGTGTCTCTGATTGCCCTACCCTAGAAGTTTAACAGTGCATTTTACTCGTCATTTTATGCGCTTTAAGGTGCCGCCTAGCCCAATCCGCTATCTGAATTTTGAGCTACGTAAATTGAACAAATGTGACAGAGTTACGCAGAATTCTTATATTAACCATAATATAAAATGATATAATCGGGTCTCTGATTGCCCAGTCATAGAAGGTTAGTAGTGCATTATACTCGACATTTCGTGCGCTTTAAGATGCCGCTAAGCCCAATACGCCACCTGAAATTGGAGCGACGTAAATTGAACGAATGTGATAGAATTACACTGAATTCTTATATTAATCATAATATAGGATGATCTAATAGGGTCTCTGACTGCCCTATCCTAGAAGTTTAGTAGTGCATTTTACTCGACAATTCATGCGCTTGAAGATGCCGCTTAGCTCAATACGCTATCTGAAATAGGAGCGACGTAAATTGAACAAATGTGATAAAATTACGTTGAATTCTTATATTAACAATAATATTAAATGATCTAATCGGTTCTCTGATTGCCCTACCATAGAATTTTAATAGTGCATTCTACTCGTCATTTCATGCGCTTTATGATGCAACCTAGCCCAATGCGCTATCTGAAATTGGGGCGACGTAAATTTAACAAGTGTGATAGAGTTTCGCTGAATTCATAAATTAACCATAATATAAAATGATCTAATCGGGTCTCTGATTGCCCTATCATAGACGTTTAATAGTGCATTTTACTCGACATTTCATGCGCTTTATGATGCAACCTAGCCCAATCCGCTATCTGAAATAGGGGCGACGTAAATTGAACAAATGTGACAGAGTTACGCAGAATTCTTATATTAACCATAATATAAAATGATATAATCGGGTCTCTGATTGCCCAGTCATAGAAGGTTAGTAGTGCATTATACTCGACATTTCGTGCGCTTTAAGATGCCGCTAAGCCCAATACGCCACCTGAAATTGGAGCGACGTAAATTGAACGAATGTGATAGAATTACACTGAATTCTTATATTAATCATAATATAAGATGATCTAATAGGGTGTCTGACTGCCCTACCCTAGAATTTTAATAGCGCATTGTACTCGTCATTTCATGCGCTTTATGATGCAACCTAGCCCAATACGCTATCTGAAGTAGGGGCGACGTAAATTGAACAAATGTGATAAAATTACGCCGCATTCTTATATTAACAATAATATAAAATGATCTAATTGGGTCCCTGGTCGCTCTATCCTAGATGTTTAGTAGTGCATTTTACTCGAAATTTCATGCGCTTTAAGATGCCGCATAGCCCAATACGCTATCTGAAATACGGGCAACGTAAATTGAACAAATGTGAAAAAAGTACGGTGAATTGTTGTATTAACAATAATATAAAATGATCTAATCGGGTCTCTGATTGCCCTATCATAGAAGTTTAATAGTGCATTTTACTCGACATTTCATGCGCTTTATGATGCAACCTAGCCCAATACGCTATCTGAAATAGGGGCGACGTAAATTGAACAAATGTGACAGAGTTACGCAGAATTCTTATATTAACCATAATATAAAATGATATAATCGGGTCTCTGATTGCCCTGTCATAGAAGGTTAGTAGTGCATTACACTCGACATTTCGTGCGCTTTAAGATGCCGCTAAGCCCAATACGCCACCTGAAATTGGAGCGACGTAAATTGAACGAATGTGATAGAATTACACTGAATTCTTATATTAATCATAATATAAGATGATCTAATAGGGTCTCTGACTGCCCTATCCTAGAAGTTTAGTAGTGCATTTTACTCGACATTTCATGCGCTTGAAGATGCCGCTTAGCTCAATACGCTATCTGAAATAGGAGCGACGTAAATTGAACAATTGTGATAAAATTACGTTGAATTCTTATATTAACAATAATATTAAATGATCTAATCGGTTCTCTGATTGCCCTACCATAGAATTTTAATAGTGCATTCTACTCGTCATTTCATGCGCTTTATGATGCAACCTAGCCCAATACGCTATCTGAAATTGGGGCGACGTAAATTTAACAAGTGTGATAGAGTTTCGCTGAATTCATAAATTAACCATAATATAAAATGATCTAATCGGGTCTCTGATTGCCCTATCATAGACGTTTAATAGTGCATTTTACTCGACATTTCATGCGCTTTATGATGCAACCTAGCCCAATCCGCTATCTGAAATAGGGGCGACGTAAATTGAACAAATGTGACAGAGTTACGCAGAATTCTTATATTAACCATAATATAAAATGATATAATCGGGTCTCTGATTGCCCAGTCATAGAAGGTTAGTAGTGCATTATACTCGACATTTCGTGCGCTTTAAGATGCCGCTAAGCCCAATACGCCACCTGAAATTGGAGCGACGTAAATTGAACGAATGTGATAGAATTACACTGAATTCTTATATTAATCATAATATAAGATGATCTAATAGGGTCTCTGACTGCCCTATCCTAGAAGTTTAGTAGTGCATTTTACTCGACATTTCATGCGCTTTAAGATGCCGCACAGCCCAATACGCTATCTGAAATAGGAGCGACGTAAATTGGACAAATCTGATAGAATTACGCGAAATTCTTATATTAATCATAATATAAGATGACCTAATCGGGTCTCTGCCTTCCCTATCCGACAAGTTTAGTAATGCATTTTACTCGACATTTCGTGCGTTTTAAGATGCCGCACAGCCCAATACGCTATCTGAAATAGGAGCGTCGTAAATTGGACAAATGTGATAGAATTTCGCTGAAATCTTATATTAACCATAATATAAAATGATATAATCGGGTCTCTGATTGCCCTGTCATAGAAGGTTAGTAGTGCATTATACTCGACATTTCGTGCGCTTTAAGGTGCCGCCTAGCCCAATACGCTATCTGAAATAGGAGCGACATAAATAGAACAAATGTGATAGAATTACGCAGAATTCTTATATTAACCATAAGATAATACGATCTATTCGGGTCTCTGATTGCCCTATCATAGAAGTTTAATATGGCATTTTACTCGTCCTTCCATGCGCTTTAAGATGCCGTCTATCCCAATACGCTATCTGAAATAGGAGCGACGTAAACTGAACAAATGTGCTGGAATTACGCTGAATTCTTATATTAATCATAATATCAGATGACCTAATCGGGTCTCTCATTGCCCTATCATAGAAGTTTAATAGTGCATTTTACTCATCATTTCATGCGCTTTAAGGTGCCGCTTGGCCCACTATGCTATCTGAAATAGGAGCGACGTAAATTGAACAAATGTGATAGAAATACACTGAATTTTTATATTAACCATAATATAAAATGATCTCATGGGGTCTCTGATTACTCTTTCATAAAAGTTTAATAGTGCATTTTACTCGACATTTCATGCGCTTTAAGATGCCGCGTAGCCCAATACGCTATCAGAAATAGGGGCGACGTAATTTGAACAAATGTGATAAAATTACGATGCATTCTTATATTAACAATAATATAAAATGATCAAAACGGGTCTCTGATTGCCCTATCATAGAAGTTTAACAGTACATTTTACTCGCCATTTCATTCGATTTAAGGTGCCGTTTAGCCCAATACGCTATCTGAAATAGGAGCGTCGTAAATTGAACAAATGTGATAGAATTACACTGAATTCTTATATTAATCATAATATAAGATGATCTAATCGGGTCTCTGATTGCCCTATCCTAGAAGTTTAGTAGTGCATTTTACTCGTGATTTCATGCGCTTTATTGTGTCGCCTATCCCAATACGCTATCCGAAATTGGTGCTACGTGAATTGAACAAATGTGATAGAATTACGCAGAATTCTTATATTAACCATAATATAGAATGATCTAATCGGGTCTCTGATTGCTCCATCATAGAAGTTTAATAGTGCATTTTACTCGTCATTTTATGCGCTTTAAGCTGCAGCCTAGCCCAATACGCTATGTGAAATTGGAGCTACGTAAATTGAACAAGTGTGATAAAGTTTCGCTGAATTCTTAAATTAACCATAATATAAAATGATCTAATCGGGTCTCTGATTACCCTATCATCGAAGGTTAACGGTGCATTTTACTCGTCATTTCATGCGCTTTAAGGTGCCACCCAGCCCAATGCGCTATCTGAAATAGGGGCGACGTAAATTGAAAAAAAGGGGTAAAATTTCGCTGAATTCTTATATTAACCATAATTTAAAATGATCTAAACGGATCTCTGATTGCCCTATCATAGAAGTTTAATAGTGCATTTTACTCGTCATTTCATGCTCTTCAATGTGCCATTTAGCCCAATACGCTATCTGAAATAGGAGCTTTGTAAATTGAACAAATGTGATAGAATTACACTGAATTCTTGTATTAACAATAATATGAAATGATCAAAACGGGTCTCTGATTGTCCTATCATAGAAGTTTAACACTGCATTTTACTCGTCATTTCATGCGCTTTAAAGTGCCGCCTAGCCCAATACGCTATCTGAAATACGAGCGACATAAATTGAACAAATGTGATAGAATTACGCAGAATTATTATATTAACCATAATATAATACGATCTATTCGGGTCTCCGATTGCCGTATCATAGAAGTTTAATAGTGCATGCTTCTCGTCATTTCATGCGATTTAAGGTGCCGCTTGGCCCAATACGCTACCTGAAATAGGAGCGACGTAAATTGAATAAATGTGACAGAATTTCTCTGAATTCTTAAATTAACCATAATATAAAATGATCTACTCGGGTCTCTGTTCACCCTACCCTAGGAGTTTAATAGTGCATTTTACTCGACATTTCATGCGCTTTAAGATGCCGCCTAGTCCAATGCGCCATCTGAAATTGGAGCTACGTAAATTGCACAAACGTGATAGAATTACGCAGAATTCTTATGTTAGCCATAATATAATACGATCTATTCGGGTCTCTGATTGCCCTATCATAGAAGCTTAATAGTGCATTTTACGAGTCATTTCTTGCGCTGTATGGTGCCGCCTAGCCCAATACGCTATTTGAAATAAGAGCGTCGTAAATTGAACAAATGTGATAGAATTACACAGAATTCGTATCTTAACCATAATTTAAAATGATCTAAACGGATCTCTGATTGTCCTATCCTAGAAGTTTTGTAGTGCATTTTACTTGACATTTCATGCGCTTTAAGATGCCACCTAGCCCAAAACGCTATCTGAAATAGGGGCGACGTAAATTGAACAAATGTGATAGAATCTCGCTTAATTCTTATATTAACCATAATATAAAATGATCTAATCGGTTCTCTGATTGTCCTATCATAGAAGTTTAATAGTACATTTTACTCGTCATTCCATGCGCCTTAAGGTGCAGCCTATCTCAAAACGCTATCTGAAATAGGAGCGACGTAAATTGAACAAATGTGATAGAATTACGGTGAATTCTTATATTAATCATAATATAAGATGACCTAATCGGGTCTCTGATTGCCCTATCCTAGAAGTTTAGTAGTGCATTTTACTTTTCATTTCATGCGCTTTAAGATGCCGCTTAGCCCAATACGCTATCTGAAGTAGGAGCGACGTAAATTGAAGAAATGTGATAGAATTACGCAGCATTCTTATATTAACCATAATATAAAATGATCTAGTGGGGTGTCTGTCTGCCCTATCCTAGAAGTTTAGCTGTGCATTTTACTCGTCATTTCATGCGCTTTGAGATGCCGCTTAGCACAGTACGCTATCTGATATAGGAGCGACGTAAATTGAACAAATGTGATAGAATTTCATTGAATCCTTATATTAACCATAATATAAAATGATCTAATTGGGTCACTGATGGCCGTATCCGAGAAGGTTAGTAGTGCATTTTATTCGCCATTTCATGCGCTTTAAGATGACGCCCGGTTCAATACGATATCTGATGTAGGAGCGACGTGAATTGGACAAATGTGATAGAGTTACGATGAATTCTTAAATTAGCAATAATATAAGATGATCTAATCGGGTCTCTGATTGCCCTATCCTAGAAGTTTAGTAGTGCATTTTACTCGTGATTTCATGCGCTTTATTGTGTCGCCTATCCCAATACGCTATCCGAAATTGGTGCTACGTGAATTGAACAAATGTGATAGAATTACGCAGAATTCTTATATTAACCATAATATAGAATGATCTAATCGGGTCTCTGATTGCTCCATCATAGAAGTTTAATAGTGCATTTTACTCGTCATTTTATGCGCTTTAAGCTGCCGCCTAGCCCAATACGCTATGTGAAATTGGAGCGACGTAAATTGAACAAATGTGATAAAATTACGTTGAATTCTTATATTAACAATAATATAAAATGATCTAATCGGGTCTCTGATTGCCCTACCCTAGAATTTTAATAGCGCATTGTACTCGTCATTTCATGCGCTTTATGATGCAGCCTAGCCCAATACGCTATCTGAAGTAGGGGCGACGTAAATTGAACAAATGTGATAAAATTACGCCGCATTCTTATATTAACAATAATATAAAATGATCTAATTGGGTCTCTGGTTGCTCTATCCTAGATGTTTAGTAGTGAATTTTACTCGAAATTTCATGCGCTTTAAGATGCCGCATAGCCCAATACGCTATCTGAAATACGGGCAACGTAAATTGAACAAATGTGAAAAAAGTACGGTGAATTGTTATATTAACAATAATATAAAATGATCTAATCGGGTCTCTGATTGCCCTATCATAGAAGTTTAATAGTGCATTTTACTCGACATTTCATGCGCTTTATGATGCAACCTAGCCCAATACGCTATCTGAAATAGGGGCGACGTAAATTGAACAAATGTGCCAGAGTTACGCAGAATTCTTATATTAACCATAATATAAAATGATATAATCGGGTCTCTGATTGCCCTGTCATAGAAGGTTAGTAGTGCATTATACTCGACATTTCGTGCGCTTTAAGATGCCGCTAAGCCCAATACGCCACCTGAAATTGGAGCGACGTAAATTGAACGAATGTGATAGAATTACACTGAATTCTTATATTAATCATAATATAAGATGATCTAATAGGGTCTCTGACTGCCCTATCCTAGAAGTTTAGTAGTGCATTTTACTCGACATTTCATGCGCTTGAAGATGCCGCTTAGCTCAATACGCTATCTGAAATAGGAGCGACGTAAATTGAACAATTGTGATAAAATTACGTTGAATTCTTAGATTAACAATAATATTAAATGATCTAATCGGGTCTCTGATTGCCCTACCATAGAATTTTAATAGTGCATTCTACTCGTCATTTCATGCGCTTTATGATGCAACCTAGCCCAATACGCTATCTGAAATTGGGGCGACGTAAATTTAACAAGTGTGATAGACTTTCGCTGAATTCATAAATTAACCATAATATAAAATGATCTAATCGGGTCTCTGATTGCCCTATCATAGACGTTTAATAGTGCATTTTAATCGACATTTCATGCGCTTTATGATGCAACCTAGCCCAATCCGCTATCTGAAATAGGGGCGACGTAAATTGGACAAATGTGACAGAGTTACGCAGAATTCTTATATTAACCATAATATAAAATGATATAATCGGGTCTCTGATTGCCCTGTCATAGAAGGTTAGTAGTGCATTATACTCGACATTTCGTGCGCTTTAAGATGCCGCTAAGCCCAATGCGCCACCTGAAATTGGAGCGACGTAAATTGAACGAATGTGATAGAATTACACTGAATTCTTATATTAATCATAATATAAGATGATCTAATAGGGTCTCTGACTGCCCTATCCTAGGAGTTTAGTAGTGCATTTTACTCGACATTTCATGCGCTTTAAGATGCCGCACAGCCCAATACGCTATCTGAAATAGGAGCGACGTAAATTGGACAAATCTGATAGAATTACGCGAAATTCTTATATTAATCATAATATAAGATGACCTAATCGGGTCTCTGCCTTCCCTATCCGACAAGTTTAGTAATGCATTTTACTCGACATTTCGTGCGTTTTAAGATGCCGCACAGCCCAATACGCTATCTGAAATAGGAGCGTCGTAAATTGGACAAATGTGATAGAATTTCGCTGAAATCTTATATTAACCATAATATAAAATGATATAATCGGGTCTCTGATTGCCCTGTCATAGAAGGTTAGTAGTGCATTATACTCGACATTTCGTGCGCTTTAAGGTGCCGCCTAGCCCAATACGCTATCTGAAATAGGAGCGACATAAATAGAACAAATGTGATAGAATTACGCAGAATTCTTATATTAACCATAAGATAATACGATCTATTCGGGTCTCTGATTGCCGTATCATAGAAGTTTAATATGGCATTTTACTCGTCCTTCCATGCGCTTTAAGATGCCGTCTATCCCAATACGCTATCTGAAACAGGAGCGACGTAAACTGAACAAATGTGCTGGAATTACGCTGAATTCTTATATTAATCATAATATCAGATGACCTAATCGGGTCTCTCATTGCCCTATCATAGAAGTTTAATAGTGCATTTTACTCATCATTTCATGCGCTTTAAGGTGCCGCTTGGCCCACTATGCTATCTGAAATAGGAGCGACGTAAATTGAACAAATGTGATAGAAATACACTGAATTTTTATATTAACCATAATATAAAATGATCTCATGGGGTCTCTGATTACTCTTTCATAAAAGTTTAATAGTGCATTTTACTCGACATTTCATGCGCTTTAAGATGCCGCGTAGCCCAATACGCTATCAGAAATAGGGGCGACGTAATTTGAACAAATGTGATAAAATTACGATGCATTCTTATATTAACAATAATATAAAATGATCTAATCGGGTCCCTTATTGCCCTATCATAGAAGTTTAATAGTGCATTTTACTCGACATTTCATGCGCTTTAAGGTGCCGCTTAGACCAGTACGCTATCTGAAATAGGAGCGACGTAAATTGAACAAATGTGATAGAATTACACTGAATTCTTATATTAACAATAATATAAAATGATCAAAACGGGTCTCTGATTGCCCTATCATAGAAGTTTAACAGTACATTTTACTCGCCATTTCATTCGATTTAAGGTGCCGTTTAGCCCAATACGCTATCTGAAATAGGAGCGTCGTAAATTGAACAAATGTGATAGAATTACACTGAATTCTTATATTAATCATAATATAAGATGATCTAATCGGGTCTCTGATTGCCCTATCCTAGAAGTTTAGTAGTGCATTTTACTCGTGATTTCATGCGCTTTATTGTGTCGCCTATCCCAATACGCTATCCGAAATTGGTGCTACGTGAATTGAACAAATGTGATAGAATTACGCAGAATTCTTATATTAACCATAATATAGAATGATCTAATCGGGTCTCTGATTGCTCCATCATAGAAGTTTAATAGTGCATTTTACTCGTCATTTTATGCGCTTTAAGCTGCCGCCTAGCCCAATACGCTATGTGAAATTGGAGCTACGTAAATTGAACAAGTGTGATAAAGTTTCGCTGAATTCTTAAATTAACCATAATATAAAATTATCTAATCGGGTCTCTGATTACCCTATCATCGAAGGTTAATGGTGCATTTTACTCGTCATTTCATGCGCTTTAAGGTGCCACCCAGCCCAATGCGCTATCTGAAATAGGGGCGACGTAAATTGAAAAAAAGGGGTAAAATTTCGCTGAATTCTTATATTAACCATAATTTAAAATGATCTAAACGGATCTCTGATTGCCCTATCATAGAAGTTTAATAGTGCATTTTACTCGTCATTTCATGCTCTTCAATGTGCCATTTAGCCCAATACGCTATCTGAAATAGGAGCTTTGTAAATTGAACAAATGTGATAGAATTACACTGAATTCTTGTATTAACAATAATATGAAATGATCAAAACGGGTCTCTGATTGTCCTATCATAGAAGTTTAACACTGCATTTTGCTCGTCATTTCATGCGCTTTAAAGTGCCGCCTAGCCCAATACGCTATCTGAAATACGAGCGACATAAATTGAACAAATGTGATAGAATTACGCAGAATTATTATATTAACCATAATATAATACGATCTATTCGGGTCTCCGATTGCCGTATCATAGAAGTTTAATAGTGCATGCTTCTCGTCATTTCATGCGATTTAAGGTGCCGCTTGGCCCAATACGCTACCTGAAATAGGAGCGACGTAAATTGAATAAATGTGACAGAATTTCTCTGAATTCTTAAATTAACCATAATATAAAATGATCTACTCGGGTCTCTGTTCACCCTACCCTAGGAGTTTAATAGTGCATTTTACTCGACATTTCATGCGCTTTAAGATGCCGCCTAGTCCAATGCGCCATCTGAAATTGGAGCTACGTAAATTGCACAAACGTGATAGAATTACGCAGAATTCTTATGTTAGCCATAATATAATACGATCTATTCGGGTCTCTGATTGCCCTATCATAGAAGCTTAATAGTGCATTTTACGAGTCATTTCTTGCGCTGTATGGTGCCGCCTAGCCCAATACGCTATTTGAAATAAGAGCGTCGTAAATTGAACAAATGTGATAGAATTACACAGAATTCGTATCTTAACCATAATTTAAAATGATCTAAACGGATCTCTGATTGTCCTATCCTAGAAGTTTTGTAGTGCATTTTACTTGACATTTCATGCGCTTTAAGATGCCACCTAGCCCAAAACGCTATCTGAAATAGGGGCGACGTAAATTGAACAAATGTGATAGAATCTCGCTTAATTCTTATATTAACCATAATATAAAATGATCTAATCGGTTCTCTGATTGTCCTATCATAGAAGTTTAATAGTACATTTTACTCGTCATTCCATGCGCCTTAAGGTGCAGCCTATCTCAAAACGCTATCTGAAATAGGAGCGACGTAAATTGAACAAATGTGATAGAATTACGGTGAATTCTTATATTAATCATAATATAAGATGACCTAATCGGGTCTCTGATTGCCCTATCCTAGAAGTTTAGTAGTGCATTTTACTTTTCATTTCATGCGCTTTAAGATGCCGCTTAGCCCAATACGCTATCTGAAGTAGGAGCGACGTAAATTGAAGAAATGTGATAGAATTACGCAGCATTCTTATATTAACCATAATATAAAATGATCTAGTGGGGTGTCTGTCTGCCCTATCCTAGAAGTTTAGCTGTGCATTTTACTCGTCATTTCATGCGCTTTGAAATGCCGCTTAGCACAGTACGCTATCTGATATAGGAGCGACGTAAATTGAACAAATGTGATAGAATTTCATTGAATCCTTATATTAACCATAATATAAAATGATCTAATTGGGTCACTGATGGCCGTATCCGAGAAGGTTAGTAGTGCATTTTATTCGCCATTTCATGCGCTTTAAGATGACGCCCGGTTCAATACGATATCTGATGTAGGAGCGACGTGAATTGGACAAATGTGATAGAGTTACGATGAATTTTTAAATTAGCAATAATATAAGATGATCTAATCGGGTCTCTGATTGCCCTATCCTAGAAGTTTAGTAGTGCATTTTACTCGTGATTCCATGCGCTCTAAGGTGCCGCCTAGCCCAATACGCTATCTGAAATTGGAGCTACGTAAATTGAACAAGTGTTATAAAGTTTCGCTGAATTCTTAAATTAACCATAATATAAAATGATCTAATGGGGTCTCTGATTACCCTATCATAGAAGCTTAATAGTGCATTTTATTCGTCATTTCATGCGCTTTAAGGTGCCGCTTAGCCCAATACGCTATCTGAAATAGGAGCGACGTAAATTGAACAAATGTGAGAGAATTACGCAGAATTCTTATATTAACCATAACATAGAATGATCTAATCTGATCTCTGATTGCCCTATCATAGAATTCTAATAGTGCATGTTACTCGTCAGTCAATGCGCTTTAAGATGCCGCATATCCCAATACGCTATCTGAAATAGGAGCGACGTAAATTGAACAAATGTGATAGAATTTCGCTGAATTCTTATATTAACCATAATATAAAATGATCTAATCGGGTCTCTGATTGCCCTATCAAAGAAGTGTCGTAGTGCATTTTATTCGTCATTTCATGCGCTTTAAGGTGCCGTCTAGCCCAATCCGCTATCTGAATTTTGAGCTACGTAAATTGAACAAATGTGACAGAGTTACGCAGACTTCTTATATTAACCATAATATAAAATGATCTAAGCATGTCTCTGATTGCCCTGTCATACACGGTTAGCAGTGCATTTCACTCGACATTTCATGCGCTTGAAGATGCCGCTTAGCTCAATACGCTATCTGAAATAGGAGCGACGTAAATTGAACAAATGTGATAAAATTACGTTGAATTCTTATAGTAACAATAATATTAAATGATCTAATCGGGTCTCTGATTGCCCTACCCTAGAATTTTAATAGTGCATTTTACTCGTCATTTCATGCGCATTATGATGCAACCTAGCCCGATACGCTATCTGAAATAGGGGCGACGTAAATTTAACAAGTGTGATAGAGTTTCGCTGAATTCATAAATTAACCATAATATAAAATGATCTAATAGGGTCTCTGACTGCCCTATCCTAGAAGTTTAGTAGTGCATTTTACTCGACATTTCATGCGCTTTATGATGCCGCTTAGCCCAATACGCTATCTGAAATAGGAGCGGCGTAAATTGAACAAATGTGATAAAATTACGTTGAATTCTTATATTAACAATAATATAAAATGATCTAATCGGGTCTCTGGTTGCCCTACCCTAGAATTTTAATAGCGCATTGTACTCGTCATTTCATGCGCTTTATGATGCAACCTAGCCCAATACGCTATCTGAAATAGGGGCGACGTAAATTGAACAAATGTGATAAAATTACGCCGAATTCATATATTAACAATAATATAAAATGATCTAATCTTGTCTCTGATTGCCCTACCCTAGAAGCTTAGTAGCGCATTTTACTCGTCATTTCATGCGTTTCAAGGTGCCGCCTAGCCCAATACGCCATCTGAAATAGGAGCGACGTAAATTGAGCAAATGTGGTTCAATTACGCTGCATTCTTATATTAACCATAATATAAAATGATCTAATCTGGTCTCCGATTGCCCTATCCGAGAAGGTTAATAGCGCATTTTACTCGTCATTTCATTCGCTTTAAGGTGCCGCCTAGCCCAATACGCTATCTGCAATTGGAGCTACGTAAATTGAACAAATGTGATAGACTTTCGCTGAATTCTTAAATTAACCATAATATGAAACGATCAAATCGGGTCTCTGTTTGCCCTATCCTACAAGTTTAATAGTGCATTTTACTCGACATTTCATGCGCTTTAAGATGCCGCGTAGCCCAATACGCTATCTGATATAGGGGCGACGTAAATTGAACAAATGTGATAGAATTACGTTGAATTCTTATATTAACAATAATATAAAATGATCTAATCGGGTCTCTGATTGCCCTACCCTAGAATTTTAATAGTGCATTTTACTCGTCATTTCATGCGCATTATGATGGAACCTAGCCGAATACGCTATCTGAAATAGGGGCGACGAAAATTGAACAAATGTGATAGAATTACGCAAGCTTCTTATATTAAACATAATATAAAATGACCTAATCGGGTCTCTATTCGACCTACCATTGAAGTTTAATAGTGCATTTTACTCGACATTTCATGCGCTTTAAGATGCCGCTTAGACCCATACTGTATCTGAAATAGGAGCGACGTAAATTGAACAAATGTGATAGAATTACGGTAAATTCTTATATTAATCATAACATAAGATGACCTACACGGGCCTCTGATTGCCCTATCCTAGAAGTTTAGTAGTGCATTTTACTCGACATTTCATGCGCTTTAAGATGCCGCTTAGCCCAATACGCTATCTGTAATAGGAGCGACGTAAATTGAACAAATGTGATAAAATTACGTTGAATTCTTATATTAACAATAATATAAAATGATCTGATCGGGTCTCTGATTGCCCTACCCTAGAATTTTAATAGTGCATTTTACTCGTCATTTCATGCGCATTATGATGCAACCTAGCCCGATACGCTATCTGAAATAGGGGCGACGTAAATTTAACAAGTGTGATAGAGTTTCGCTGAATTCATAAATTAACCATAATATAAAATGATCTAATAGGGTCTCTGACTGCCCTATCCTAGAAGTTTAGTAGTGCATTTTACTCGACATTTCATGCGCTTTATGATGCCGCTTAGCCCAATACGCTATCTGAAATAGGAGCGGCGTAAATTGAACAAATGTGATAAAATTACGTTGAATTCTTATATTAACAATAATATAAAATGATCTAATCGGGTCTCTGGTTGCCCTACCCTAGAATTTTAATAGCGCATTGTACTCGTCATTTCATGCGCTTTATGATGCAACCTAGCCCAATACGCTATCTGAAATAGGGGCGACGTAAATTGAACAAATGTGATAAAATTACGCCGAATTCATATATTAACAATAATATAAAATGATCTAATCTTGTCTCTGATTGCCCTACCCTAGAAGCTTAGTAGCGCATTTTACTCGTCATTTCATGCGTTTCAAGGTGCCGCCTAGCCCAATACGCCATCTGAAATAGGAGCGACGTAAATTGAGCAAATGTGGTTCAATTACGCTGCATTCTTATATTAACCATAATATAAAATGATCTAATCTGGTCTCCGATTGCCCTATCCGAGAAGGTTAATAGCGCATTTTACTCGTCATTTCATTCGCTTTAAGGTGCCGCCTAGCCCAATACGCTATCTGCAATTGGAGCTACGTAAATTGAACAAATGTGATAGACTTTCGCTGAATTCTTAAATTAACCATAATATGAAACGATCAAATCGGGTCTCTGTTTGCCCTATCCTACAAGTTTAATAGTGCATTTTACTCGACATTTCATGCGCTTTAAGATGCCGCGTAGCCCAATACGCTATCTGATATAGGGGCGACGTAAATTGAACAAATGTGATAGAATTACGTTGAATTCTTATATTAACAATAATATAAAATGATCTAATCGGGTCTCTGATTGCCCTACCCTAGAATTTTAATAGTGCATTTTACTCGTCATTTCATGCGCATTATGATGCAACCTAGCCGAATACGCTATCTGAAATAGGGGCGACGAAAATTGAACAAATGTGATAGAATTACGCAAGCTTCTTATATTAAACATAATATAAAATGATCTAATCGGGTCTCTATTCGACCTACCATTGAAGTTTAATAGTGCATTTTACTCGACATTTCATGCGCTTTAAGATGCCGCTTAGACCCATACTGTATCTGAAATAGGAGCGACGTAAATTGAACAAATGTGATAGAATTACGGTAAATTCTTATATTAATCATAACATAAGATGACCTACACGGGCCTCTGATTGCCCTATCCTAGAAGTTTAGTAGTGCATTTTACTCGACATTTCATGCGCTTTAAGATGCCGCTTAGCCCAATACGCTATCTGTAATAGGAGCGACGTAAATTGAACAAATGTGATAAAATTACGTTGAATTCTTATATTAACAATAATATAAAATGATCTGATCGGGTCTCTGATTGCCCTACCCTAGAATTTTAATAGTGCATTTTACTCGTCATTTCATGCGCATTATGATGCAACCTAGCCGAATACGCTATCTGAAATAGGGGCGACGAAAATTGAACAAATGTGATAAAATTACGCCGAATTCATATATTAATAATAATATAAAATGATCTAATCGTGTCTCCGTTTGCCAATCATAGACGTTTAATAGTGTATTTTACTCGGCATTTGATGCGCTTTAAGGAGCCGCTTAGCCCAATACGCTATCTGAAATAGGAGCGACGTAATATGAACAAATGTGATGGAATTACGCAGAATTCTTATATTAACCATAATATAATATGATCTATTCGGGTCTCTGATTGCCTTACCATGGAAGTTTAGTAGTGCATTTTACTCGTCCTTTCATGCGCTTTGAGGAACCGCCTAGGACAATATGCTATCTGAAATTGGAGCTACGTGAATTGAACAAATGGGATAGAATTTCGCTGAATTCTTATATTAACCATAATATAAGATGACCTAATCGGGTCTCTGATTGCCCTATCCTAGAAGTTTAGTAGTACATTTTACTCGACATTTCATGCGCTTTAAGATGCTACCTAGCCCAATACCGTATCTTAAATAGGGGCGACGTAAATTGAACAAATGTGATAAAATTACGCTGAATTCTTATATTAACCATAATAAAGAATGATGTAATCGGGTCTCTGTGTGCCCTATCATAGAAGGTTAGTAGTGCATTTTACTCGCCATTCCACGCGCTTTAAGATGCCGGCTAGCCCAATACGCTATCTGAAGTAGGGGCGACGTTAATTAAACAAATGTGATAGAATTACGCAGAATTCTTATATTAACCATAATATAACATGATCTATTCGGGTCTCTGATTGCCCTATCACAGAAGTTTAATAGGGCATTTTACTCCTCATTTCATGCGCTTTGAGGTGCCACTTAGCCCAATACGCTATCTGAAACTGGAGCTACGTAAATTGAACAAACGTGATAGAATTACGCAGAATTCTTATATTAATCATAATATAAAATGATCTAATCGGGTCTCTGATTGCCCTATCCTAGAAGTTTAGTAGTGCATTTTACTCGTCATTTCATGCGCTTTAAGGTGCCACTTAGCGCAATACGCTATCTCAAACTGGAGCTACGTAAATTGAACAAACGTGATAGAATTACGCAGAATTCTTATATTAACCATAATATAAAATGATTTAATGGGGTCTCTGATTGCCCTATCATAGACGCTTAATAGTGCATTTTACTCGCCATTTCATGCGCTTTAAGGTGCGGCCTAGCCAAATACGCTATCTCAAATTGGAGCTGCGTAAATTGAATAAGTGTGATGAAGTTTCGCTGAATTCTTAAATTAACCATAATATAAAATGATCTAATCGGGGCTCTGATTACCCTACCGTAGAAGTTTCATAGTGCATTTTACTCGTCATTTCATGCGCTTTAAGGTGCCGATTAGCCCAATACGCTATCTGAAATAGGAGCGACGTAAATTGAACAAGTGTGATAGAATTACGCAGCATTCTTATATTAACCTTAATATGATATGATCTATTTGGGTCTCTGATTGCCCTATAATAGAAGCTTAGTATTGCAGTTTACTCATCATTCCACGCTCTTTAAGGTTCCGCCTTGCCCAATATACTATCTGAAATATTAGCGTCGTAAATTGAACAATTGTGATAGAATTACACAGAATTCTTATATTAACCATAATATCAAATGACCTAACCGGGTCTCCGATTGCCCTATAATAGAAGGTTAGTAGTGCATTTTACTCGTCATTTCATGCGCTTTAAGGAGCCGCATAGCCCAATACACTATCTGAAATAGGAGCGACGTAAATTGAACAAATGTGATAGAATTACGCTGAATTCTTATATTAATCATTATATAAGATGACCTAATCGGGTCTCTGATTGCCCTATCATACAAGGTTAGTAGTGCATTTTACTCGTTATCCCACGCGCTTTAAGATGCCGTCTAGCCCAATATGCCATCTGAAATAGGAGCGACGTAAATTGAACAAATGTGATAGAATAACGCTGAATTCTTATATTAATCATAATATAATATGACCTAATCGGGTCTCTGATTCCCCTACCCTGGAAGTTTTATAGTGCATTTTACTCGACATTTCATGCGCTTTAAGTTGCCACCTAGCTCAATACGCTACCTGAAGTAGGAGCGACGTAAATTGAACAAATGTGATAGAATTAAGCAGAATTTTTATATTAACCATAATATAAAATGATCTAAACGGGTCTCTGATTGCCAGATCATAGAAGTTTAATAGTGCATTTTACTCGCCATTTCATGTGCTTTAAGATGCCACATAGCCCAATACGCTATCTGAAATAGGAGCCACGTAAATTGAATAAATGTGATAGAATTTCGAGCGAATTCTTAAATGAACCATAATATAAAATGATCTAATCGGGTCTCTGTTTGCCCTACCCTAGAAGTTTAATAGTGCATGTTACTCGACATTTCATGCGCTTTAAGGTGCCGCTTGGCCCAATACACTGTATGAAGTAGGAGCGACGTAACTTGAACAAATGTGATAGAATTACGCTGAATTCTTAAATTAACCGTAATTTAAAATGATCTAATCGGCTCTCTGTTTGCCCGACCCTACATGTTTAATAGTACATTTTACTCGACATTTCATTCGCTGTAAGGTGCCGCCTCGCCCAGTACGCTATCTAAAATAGGAGCGACGTAAATTGAACAAATGTGGCAGAATTTCGATGAATTCTTATATTAACCATAATTTAAAATGATCTAATTGGGTCTCTGATTGGCCTATCACAGAAGTTTGATAGTGAATTTTACTCGTCATTTCATGCGCTTTAAGGTGCCGTGCCGCCTAGCCCAATACGCAATCTGAAGTTGGAGCGAAGTAAATTGAACAAATGTGATAGAATTTCGCTGAATTCTTATATTAACAATAATATAAAATCATCTAATCGGGTCTCTGATTGCCCTATCAAAGAAGTTCAGTAAAGCATTTTACTTGTCAGTTCATGCGCTTTAAGGTGCCGCCGAGCCCAAAACGCTATCTGAAATAGGAGCGACATAAATTGAACAAATGTGATAGAATTACGCAGAATTCTTATATTAACCATAATATAGAATGACCTCATCTTGTCTGTGATTGCCCTATCATAGAAGTTTATCAGTGCATTTTACTCGACATTACATGCGCTATAAGATGCCGCTTAGCCCAATACGCTATCTGAAGTAGGAGCGACGGAAATTGAACAAACGTGATAGAATTACGCAGAAGTATTATATTAACCATAACATAATATGATCTATTTGGGTCTCTGATTGCCCTATCATAGAAGGTTAGTAGTGCATTTTACTCATCATTCCACGCGCTTTAAGATGCCGCCTAGCCCAATATACTATCTGAAATAGGAGCGTCGTAAATTGAACAAATGTGATAGAATTAAGCAGAATTCTTATATTAACCATAATATAGAATGATCTAATCGGGTCTCTGAATGGCCTATCATAGAAGGTTGATAGTGCATTTTACTCGTCGTTTAATGCGCTGAAAGGTGCCGTGCCGCATAGCCCAGTACGCAATCTGAAGTTGGAGCGAAGTAAATTGAACAAATGTGATAGAATTTCGCTGAATTATTATATTAACCATAATATAAAATCATCTAATCGGGTCTCTGATTACCCTATCAAAAAAGTTCAGTAGTGCATTTTACTCGTCATTTCATGCGCTTTAAGGTGCCGTCTAGCCCTATCCGCTATCTGAAATTGGAGCTGCGTAAATTGAACAAATGTGATGGAGTTACGCAGAATTCTTATATTAACCATAATATCAAATGATCTAATCGGGTCTCTGATTGCCCTATCAAAGAAGTTTGGTAGTGCATTTTACTCGTCATTTCATGCGCTTTAAGGTACCGTCTATCCCAATCCGCTATCTGAAATTGGAGATACGTAAATTGAACAAATGTGACAGAGTTACGCACAATTCGTATATTAACCATAACATAAAATGATCTAATCTGGTCTCTGATTGCCCTATCTTAGAAGTTTAATAGTGCATTTTACACGTCATTTCATGCGCTTTAAGGTGCCGCTCAGCCCAATACGCTATCTGGAATAGGAGTGACGTAAATTGAACATATGTGATAGAATTTAGCTGAATTCTTATATTAACGATAATATAAAATGATCTAATCGGGTCTCTGACAGCCCTTTCATAGAAGGTTAGTAGTGCATTTTACTCGTCATTTCATGCGCTTTAAGGTGCCGTCTATCCCAATCCGCTATCTGAAATTGGAGATACGTAAATTTAACAAACGTGATAGAATTACGCTGAATTCTTATATTAATCAAAACATAAGATGACCTTATTGGGTCTCTGATTGCCCTATCCTAGAAGTTTAGTAGTGCATTTTACTCGACATTTCGTGCGCTTTAAGATGCCGCTTAGCCCAATACGCTATCTGAAGTAGGAGCGACATAAATTGAACAAATGCAATAGAATTACGCAGAATTCTTATGTAGCAGTTACGGCACTGCTACCACATCCCTGCAGTCAGAGATCGAAATATTACCCTCGCTAACTTTCTTTTCTTTAAATGCTTCCGGCCTATCTTTCTTTAACAGTGTAAGGACACAGGCGCGTCGTAGGCCGGCACTGGACGACGGTTGCCGATCGCGCGACGAGTTTTTTCTTTTGTTTTCTGACCGCGCGCCGCGGTCACCAGGCAGAAAACACGAGGCAGAACCTCTTGCGACTCACCACGTGTACGACCGCGCGACGCAGACACTTACCTGTTTCTCATTCTGTGATATTAATTGTAAATAAATTGAGCGTGTAACGCAAATCGGAGTTATCCATTACGCACACATTCACCTCAATTATTGGTGACCCCGACGTGATCGCGACGTGATCGTGATCGTGACAAGACAATTTTTTTTTCTCTCCATCGACCGTATTTCTTTAAAGACTTCCGTGAACTTTTTATACAACAGTGTGATTCGTGCAGAACTGCTAAAAGTGTAAGTGATCTCTCCGCTGAAGCAGCAATACAGCCATGAACGTGGATATCCCTGCCAACGCCTCCACGAGCAGAGCGTCGATAGAAAGAGTCGCCGTTCGTCTACCGGATTTTTGTCCTAGCGATCCGGAAATGTGGTTCAGCATGGTGGAAAGGAGTTTTGAGGTATCCGGAGTGACCACCGACAGCACCAGGTTCGGGTATATCCTGAGTGCCCTGGATCCACGCTACGCCACAGAGGTTCGAGACATAATAATGAACCCGCCAGCGACCGGACAGAATGAAAAATTAAAAACCGAGCTGATCCGACGTTTGAGCGTGTCTCAAGAGCAGAAGACGCGACGCCTCCTGGAGCATGAGGAAATCGGTGATCGAAAACCTTCGCAATTTTAGAGGCATCTGCGCAGAATAGCCGGGACGCAAGTATCAGACGCCTTATTGCGAACCCTTTGGCTAGGTATGTTACCGACGAGCACGCAGGTAATTTTAGCCACGCAGAAGGACACGGAACTGGACAAAGTGGCCGAGCTGGCGGAAGCTATTACCGATACCAGGCCTCATCGCCATCAAATTGCCGAAGCGTCACCCCCGGCGCCGCAGGAAATCGATGCAGATAGGTCCCTCGAGGCTTTATTGCAATTGAAAATGTCGCAGCTCGCTCTGTCGCTACGAGAAGAAATAGCGGCGCTTCGTCAAGAAATGACGAGCGATCGTACCTCGCGGAGAGATAGGGAGCCTCGATCCCGTTCACGTCCTCGGAGCCGTTCCGGATCTCGATCGAGGAAGCGCACACATGGCAAGGATGGAATTTGCTGGTACCACTGGAGTTTCGGTACCGACGCAAGGGACTGCATTAAGCCGTGCACCTTCCAGGCGGGAAACATTGCGGGCAGTCGTTAACGACGGCTAGCTACCCCAGCCCGACTTTACGCCGTCTCTTCGTTATAAATTACGACACGAAGACGCAATTTTTGGTCGACACAGGCGCCGACCTCTGTGTCTTTCCACGAGCAGTGATCCGAGGACGGCGTGAAAAATCAAACTACGAGCTTTCCGCAGCAAACGGCACCACCATCGCAACGTACGGGACTACGACTTTAACTCTCAATTTAGGGTTACGTCGGGTTTTCACATAGAGATTCGTAATCGCCGATGTCTCCAGGCCCATAATCGGGGTCGATTTCCTCGCTCACTTCGGGCTAATAGTAGACGTTCGCAATCGCCGTCTCTTAGATCAAGTGACGTCTCTCTCGACACGAGGAATGCCTGCCCGCGAAGACGTCCCGAGCATCAAAACAGTCTTCGGGGAATCCGCTTATCATGTTCTACTCCAGCGATTTCCCGAAATTACGAAACCGGAAGGAACACCTTCCTAGCCAAAACACAGCACGATGCACCACATTCGTACTGCACCTGGTCCACCTGTTACCTGCAAACCACGGCGTCTTGCATCAGGTAGGCTACAGGCAGCCAAAAAGGAATTTGAAACCATGTCGTGATTAGGAACAACACGACCGTCGGAGAGTAGCTGGTCGTCACCTTTGCACATGGTACCCAAAAAAGGAAGTGACGAATGGAGACCATGCGGCGATTATCGTGCTCTCAACGCCAGGACCTTGCCGGACCGATATCCCGTCAGGCATATTGAAGATTTTGCACAAACTTTGCGGGGTAAGAAAATTTTTTCGACCATTGATCTCGTTCGAGCTTACAACCAAATCCCCGTTGCACCAGAAGATATTCCGAAGACAGCCATTACCACACCTTTCGGATTATTTGAATTTCCGTTCATGTCGTTTGGGTTACGCAACGCGGCTCAAACCTTTCAGCGCTTTATCGATGAAGCGTTGCGAGGTTTGAACTTTTGTTTTGCGTACATTGACGACATACTGGTGGCTTCAACATCCGAAGAGGAACACCTTCAACACCTCAAGATAGTTTTTGAACGGCTAAAACGATACGGTATAGTGATAAATACTTCAAAATGTATCTTCGGAAGGACGGAGTTAAAATTTTTAGGCTACCTGGTGTCGGAATCAGGCACCCGACCATCCACCGGAAAGGTTGAGGCCATTTTAAAGTATCCACGGCCGACCACAGCGAAACAATTACGGCAGTTTTTAGGTATGGTAAATTTTTATAGACGTTTCATACCTAAAGCCGCACAGGTACATGCACCTCTGAACGACATGCTGGCGGACAATATAAAAGGCAGCGGACCTGTAAATTGGACACCAGACGCTACCGCAGCATTTGAAGACTCTAAAAAGGCGTCAGTAGAGGCTACTCTACTAACACACCCTGAAATCGACGCACCATTGGCCATCATATGCGGCGCCTCGAATTCTGCTGTTGGCGCCGCGCTTCAACAACGCATCGGTGATAATTGGGAACCACTGGGATTCTTTTCAAAAAAACTCAGCTCAACGGAACAGAAATACGCTACATACGACAGAGAATTACTCGCTATCTACATCGCAGTCAAATATTTCCGTCATATGATCGAGGGAAGAACTTTCACTATCGTCACATACCACAAACCAATCATTTACGCTTTCCAACAGAAACCAGAAAAATTCACCCCAAGACAATTTCGATATGTCAGCTTCATTAGTAAATTCTCATCAGACATCCGCCACGTAGCAGGTCGAGATAACGTTGTCGCCGATGCGTTTTCAATTGTGGACGAAATCGAAGAGACTTTGGATTTTGAAATGCTGGCCAAATCGCAAGAAGAAGACGAGGAATTACTGACGTACTTACAAGGCAACACCGGTTTGAATTTAAAACGCATATCCATTCCTGGAAGTACACAACAAATTTGCTGTGACATATCTACAGACACCGTTCGCCCTTTCCTCACAAAATCGTTTCGTCAAACTGCATTCAACGCACTACACAAAATATCGCATCCAGGGATCAACGCCACTGTCAAACTGATCACGCAAAGGTACATTTGGCCATCGATCAAAACAGACTGCAGAAGATGGGCCCGGAACTGTCTCCAATGTCAACGCTCCAAGATCTCCTGGCACGTATCAGCACCCCTCGGTTCTTTTTCGCGAACATCGGCGAGGTTCGAACATGTTCATTTGGACATTGTCATCCTACCTGTCTCCGAAGGATACAGATATTGCCTTACCTGCGTGGATCGCTTTACGCGCTGGCCTGAGGCAATACCTCTCCGCGACCAGGAAGCAGCCACAGTAGCTCGAGCCTTTTATGAGGGGTGGATTGTTCGGTTTGGAACGCCACTAAGGATCACCACGGACCAAGGTAGACAATTTGAGTCCAATCTTTTTAAACAATTTAGCTTGTTAACAGGTAGCAGACATTTAAGAACTATGGCATATCACCCGGCGGCTAATGGGATGGTGGAAAGGTTCCACCGCCAGTTAAATGCAGACATACGTTGCCATGAAAATCAACGTTGGACAGAGATTCTTCCCACCACGTTGCTGGGTATTCGTTCAGCCTGGAGGGAAGATTTAAAAGCAACGGCAGCAGAGTTGGTGTACGGCGAACCATTGCGACTTCCTGGAGAATTCCTGTCTCCGCGTCCAGGTGAAGCTGACACTGGCGCAACTTCATTTGTAAAGGAACTGCGACAACATTTCCAGGATCTGAGCCCAGTCGCAGGTTCTCACCATGGGTCACGGCGGACCTTCGTGTACAAAGACCTTGCCAGTTCCGAGCATGTTTTCGTACGACACGACGCATCGAAAGGCATTCTACAACAGCCTTATGATGGACCATATCGCGTCATTAGCCGCGGACATATAACTTTTCTAATAGACCGTCAAGGACAACATGTCACAATTTCAATCGAGAGGTTAAAACCGGCGTATATTGTAAGTGATCATTTAACACATGAAAATTGTAATAATTCCGACACAGAACCAAATGTATCTCGCGATATTGTAACACCACAATTTACCACCCGCGCAGGTAGGCGAGTACGATTTCTCGACAGGTTTCAAGTTGGATTTTCGTGATTAGGTAAATCACTGGCAGGGGGGTGATGTAGCAGTTACGGCAATGCTACCACATCCCTGCAGTGAAAGATCGAAATTTTACCCTCGCTAACTTTCTTTTCTTTAAATGCTTCCGGCCTATCTTTCTTTAAAATTGTACGGACACAGGCGCGTCGTAGGCCGGCAACGGACGACGGTTGCCGATCGCGCGACGAGTTTTTTCTTTTGTTTCTGACCGCGCGCCGCGGTCACCAGGCAGAAAACACGAGGCAGAACCTCTTGCGACTCACCACGTGTACGACCGCGCGGCGCAGACAATTACCTGTTTCTCATTCTGTGATATTAATTGTAAATAAATTGAGCGTGTAACGCAAATCGGAGTTATCCATTACGCACACATTCCCCTCACTTATATTAACCATAATATAATACGATCTATTCGGGTCTCTGATTGCACTATCATAGAAGTTTAATAGTGCATTTTACTCGTCATTTCATGCGATTTAAGGTGCCGCTTAGCCCAATACACTATCTGAAACAGGAGCGGCGTAAATTGAACAAGTGTGATAGAATTTCGCTGAATTCTTAAATTAACCATAATATAAAATGATTTAATCGGGTCTCTGTTTGCCCTACCCTAGAAGTTTAATAGTGCATTTTACTCGACATTTCATGCGTTTTAAGGTGCCACCTAGCCCAATACGCTATCTGAAATTGGAGATACGTAAATTGAACAAACGTGATAGAATTACGCAGAATTCTTATATTAACCATAATATAATACGATCTATTCGGGTCTCTGATTGCCCTATCATAGAAGTTTAATAGTGCATTTTACTCGTCATTTCATGCGCTTTAAGGAGCCGCCTAGCCCAATACGCTATCTGAAATTGAAGCGACGTAAATTAATCTAATGTGTTGGAATTTCGCTGAATTCTTATATTAACATTAATATAAAATGATCTAATCGCGTCTCTGATGTCCCTATCATAGAAGTTTGATAGTGCGTTTTACTCGTCATTCCATGCGTTTTAAGGTGCCGCCTAGCCCAATACGCTAACTGAAATTGGAGCTACGTAAATTGAACAAGTGTGATAGAGTTTCGCTGAATTCTTAAATTAACCATAATATAAAATGATCTAATCGGGTCTCTGTTTTCCCAACCCTAGCAGTTTAATAGTGCATTTTACTCGACATTTCATGCGCTTTAAGATGCCACCCAGTCCAATACGCTATCTGTAATAGGGGCGACGTAAATTGAACAAATGGGATAAAATTACGTTGAATTCTTATATTAACAATAATTTGAAATGATCTAATCGGGTCTCTGATTGCCCTATCATAGAAGTTTAATAGTGCATTATACTCGTCATTTCATGCGCTTTAAGGTCCCGCTTAGACCAATACGCTATCTGAAATAGGAGCGACGTAAATTGAACAAATGTGATAAAATTTCACTGAATTCTTATATTAACCATAATTTAAAATGATCCAATCGGGTCTCTGATTGCCCTATCATAGAAGTTTAATAGTGCACTTTACTCGACATATCATGCGCTTTAGGATGCCGACTAGCCCAATACGCTATCTGAAATTGGAGCTACATAAATTGAACAAACGTGATAGGATTACGCAGAATTCTTATATTAATCAAAACATAAGATGACCTTATCGGGTCTCTGATTGCCCTATCCTAGAAGTTTCCTAGTGCATTTTAGTCGACATTTCATGCGCTTTAAGATGCCGCTTAGCCCAATACGCTACCTGAAGTAGGAGCGACATAAATTCAACAAATGTGATAGAATTACGCAGAATTCTTATATTAACCATAGTATAAGATTACCTAATCGGGTTTCTGATTGCCCTATCCGAGAAGTTTAGTAGTGAATTTTACTCGACATTTCATACGCTTTAAGATGCCGCCTAGTCCAGTGCGCCATCTGAAATTGGAGCTACGTAAATTGCACAAACGTGATAGAATTACGCAGAATTCCTATATTAACCATAATATAGTACGATCTATTCGAGTCTCTGATTGCCCAATCATAGAAGTTTAATAGTGCATTTTACTCGTCATTTCATGCGCTTTAAGATGCCAACTAGCCCAATCCGCTATCTGAAATCGGAGCGACGTAAATTGAAAAAATGTGATAGAATTAGGCTGAATTCTTATATTACTCATAATATAAGATGGCCTAATCGGATCCCTGATTGCCCTATCATAGAAGTTTAATAGTGCATTTTGCTCGCCATTTCATGCGCTTTTAGGTGCCGCTTATCCCGATACGCTATCTGAAGATGGAGCGACGTAAATTGAACAAATGTGATAAAATTACGCTGAATTCTTATATTAACAATAATATAAAACGATCTAATCGGGTCTCTGTTTGCCCTACCCTAGCAGTTTAATAGTGCATTTTACTCGCCATTCCATGCGCTTTAAGGTGCCGCCTAGCCCAATACGCTATTTGAAATAGGAGCGAAGTAAATTGAACAAATTTGATAGAATTACGCTGCATCCTTATATTAATCAAAACATAAGATGACCTTATAGGGCCTCTGATTGCCCTATCCCAGAAGTTTAATAGTGCATTGTACTCGACATTTCATGCGCTTTAAGGTGCCGCTTAGCCCAATACGCTATCTGAAATAGGAGCGACGTAAATTGAACAAACGTGATAGGATTTCGCTGAATTCTTATATTAACCATAACATAGAATGATCTAATCGGGTCTCTGATTGCCCTACCATAGAAGTTCAATAGTGCATTTTACTCGTCATTTCTTGCGCTTTAAGGTGCCGCCTAGCCCAATACGCTATCTGAAATAGGAGCGACATAAATTGAACAAATGTGATAGAATTACGCAGAATTCTTATATTAACCATAATATAGAATGATCTAATCGGGTCTCTGATTGCCCTATCATAGAAGTTTTATAGTGCATTTTACTCGCCATTTCATGCGCTTTAAGGTGCCGCCTATCCCAATACGCTATCTGAAATAGGAGCGACGTAAATTGAACAAATGTGATAGAATTTCGCTGAATTCTTATATTAACCATAATATAGAATGATCTAATCGGGTCTCTGATTGTCCTATCATAGAAGTTTAATAGTTCATTTTACTCGACATTTCATGCGCTTTAAGGTGCCGCCTAGCCCAATACGCTATCTGAAATAGGGGCGACGTAAACTGAACAAATCTGATAGAATTATGCAGAATTCTTATATTAACCATAATATAAAACGATCTAATCGGGTCTCTGATTGCCCTATCCGTGAAGTTTAGTAGTGCATGTTACTCGTTATTTGATGCGCTTTAAGGTGCCGCCTAGCTCAATACGCTATCTGAAATAGGAGCGGCGTAAATTGCACAAATGCGATAGAATTTCGCTGAATTACTATATTAACCATAATATAAGATGACCTAATCGGGTCTCTGATTGCCCTATCCTAGAAGTTTAGTAGTACATCTTACTCGACATTTCATGCGCTTTAAGATGCCGCTTAGCCCAATACGCTATCTGAAGTAGGAGCGACGTTAATTAAACAAATGTGGTAGAATTACGCTGCATTCTTATATTAACCATAATATAATATGATCTATTCGGGTCTTTGATTGCCCTATAATAGAAGCTTGACAGTGCATTTTACTCGACATTTCATGCGCTTTAAGGTGCCGCCAAGCCCAATACGCTATCTGAAATAGGAGCGACGTAAATTGGACAAATGTGATACAATTATGCAGAATTCTTATATTAACCATAATATAAAATGATCTAATCGGGTCTCTGATTGCCCTATCATAGAAGGTTAGTAGTGCATTTTACTCGTCATTCCATGCGCTTTAAGATGCCGCCTAGACTAATATACTATCCGAAATAGGAGCTACGTAAATTGAACAAATGTGATAGAATTACGCAGAATTCTTATATTAACCATAACATAATACGATCTAGTCGGGTCTCCGATTGCCCTATCATAGAAGTTTAATAGTGCATTTTACTCGGCATTTCATGCGCTTTAAGGTGCCGCTTAGCACAATACGCTATCTGAAATAGGAGCGACGCAAATTGAACAAATGTGATAGAATTTCGCTGAATTCTTAAATTAACCATAAAATAAAATGATCTAATCGGGTCTCTGTTTGCCCTACCCTAGAAGTTTGACAGTGCATTTTCCTCGTTATTTCATGCGCTTTAAGATGCCACCTAGCCCAATACGCAATCTCTAATCGGGGCGACGTAAATTGAACAAATGTCATAAAATTTCGCTGAATTCTTATATTAACCATAACATAAGATGACCTAATCGGGTCGCTGTTAGCCCTATCCGAGAAGTTTAGTAGTGCATTTTACTCGTCATTTCATGCGCTTTAAGGTGCCGCCAGCCCAATACGCTATCTGAAATAGGGGCGACGTAAATTGAACAAATGTGATAAAATTACGCTGAATTCTTATAATAACAATAATATGAAATGATCTAATCGGGTCTCTGATTGCCCTATCATAGAAGTTTAATAGTGCATTTTACTCGTCATTTCATGCGCTTTAAGGTGCCGCTTAGCTCAATAGGCTATCTGAAATAGGAGCGACGTAAATTGAACAAATGTGATAGAATTTCGCTGAGTTATTAAATTAACCATAATATAAAATGATCTAATCGGGTCTCTGTTTGCCCTACCCTAGAAGATTAATAGTGCATTTTACTCGTCACTTCGTGCGCTTTAAGGTGCCGCCTAGCCCAATACGCTATCTGAAATAGGAGCGACATAAATTGAACAAATGTGATAGAATTACGCAGAATTCTTATATTAACCATAATATAATACGATCTTTCGGTTCTCTGATTGCCCTATCATAGAAGTTTAATAGTGCATTTTACTGGTCATTTTATGCGCTTTAACGTGCCGCCTAGCCCAATACGCTATCTGAAATAGGAGCGACGTAAATTGCACAAATGTGATAGAATTACGTTGAATTCTTATATGAACAATATCATAAAATGATCTAATCGGGTCTCTGATTGCCCTATCGTAGAAGTTTAATAGTGCCTTGTACTCGCCACTTCGTGCGCTTTAAGGTGCCGCCTAGCCCAATACGCTATCTGAAATAGGAGCGACATAAATTGAACAAATGTGATAGAATTACGCAGAATTCTTATATTAACCATAATATAATACGATCTAGCCGGGTCTCTGATTGCCCTATCATAGAAGTTTAATAGTGCATTTTACTCGTCATTTCGTGCGCTTTAAGGTGCCGCCTAGCACAATACGCTATCTGAAATTGGAGCGACATAAATTGAACAAATGTGATAAAATTACGTGGAATTCATATATTAACAATAATATAAAAAGATCTAATCGGGTCTCTGATTGCCCTATCATAGAAGTTTAATAGGGCATTGTACTCGTCATTTCATGCGCTTTAAGGTGCCGCTTATCCCAATACCCTATCTGAAATAGGAGCGGCGTAAATTGAACAAATGTGATAGAATTTCGCTAAAAACTTAAATTAACCATAATATAAAATGATCTAATCGGGTCTCTGTTTACCCTACCCTAGAAGATTAATAGTGCATTTTACTCGACATTTCATGCGCTTTAAGATGCCGCCAGCCCAATACGCTATCTGAAATTGGAGCTACGTAAATTGAACAAACGTGATATAATTACGCAGAATTCTTATATTAACCATAATATAATTCGATCAATTCGGGTCTCAGATTGCCCTACCACAGAAGTGTAATAGTGCATTTTACTCCTCATTTCATGCGCTTTAAGGTCCCGCTTAGCCGATTACGCTATCTAAAATAGGAGCGACGTAAATTGAACAAGTGTGATAGAATTTCGCTGTATTCTTATATTAACCATAATATAAGATGACCTCATCGGGTCTCTGTTAGCCCTATCCGAGAAGTATACTAGTGCATTTTACTCGACATTTCATGCGCTTTAAGATGCCGTCTAGCCCAATACGCTATCTGAAATAGGAGCGACGTAAGTTGAACAAATGTGATAGAATTACGCTGAATTCTTATATTAATCATAATATAAGAAGACCTAATCGGGTATTTGATTGCCCTATCCGAGAAGTTTAGTAGTGCATTTTGCTCGACATGTCATGCGCTTTAAGATGTCGCCTCGCCCTATACGCTATCTGAAATAGGAGCGACGTAAATTGACCAAATGTGATAGAATTACGCAGAATTCTTATATTAATCATAATATAAGGCGACCTAATCGGGTCTCTGATTGCCCTGTCCGAGAAGTTTAGCAGTGCATTTTACTCGTCATTTCATGCGCTTTAAGATGCCGCCTCGCCCAATACGCTATCTGAAATAGGAGCGACGTAAATTGAACAAATGTGATAGAATTACGCAGAATTCTTATATTAACCATAATTTAAAATGACCTAATCGGGTCTCTGATTGCCCTATCCGAGAAGTTTAGTAGTGCATTCTGCTCGACATTTCATGCCCTTTAAGATGCCGCCGCGCCCAATGCGCTATCTGAAATAGGAGCGACGTAAAGTGAACAAATGTGATAGAATTACGCAGAATTCTTATATTAACCATAATATAAAATGATCTAATCGGGTCTCTGTTTGCCCTATCATTGAAGGTTAGGTGTGCATTTTACTCGTCATTCCACGCTCTTTAAGATACCGCCTAGCCCAATATACTATCTGAAATAGGAGCGACGTAATTTGAACAAATGTGATATAATTACGCTGAATTCTTATATTAATCATAATATAAGAAGACCTAATCGGGTCTCTGATTGCCCTATCCGAGAAGTTTAGTAGTGCATTTTACTCGACATATCATGCGCTTTAAGATGTCGCCTCGCCCTATACGCTATCAGAAATAGGAGCGACGTAAATTGACCAAATGTGATGGAATTACGCAGAATTCTTATATTAACCATAATTTAAAATGACCTAATCGGGTCTCTGATTGCCCTATCCGAGAAGTTTAATAGTGCATTTTACTCGACATATCGTGCCCATTAACATGCCGCTTAGACCAATACGCTATCTGAAATAGGAGCGACGTAAATTGAACAAACGTGATAGAATTACGCTGCATTCTTATATTAACCATAATATAAAATGATCTAATCCGATCTCTGATGTCCCTATCATAGAAGTTTAATAGTGCATTTTACTCGTCATTTCATGCGCTTTGAGGTGCCGCATAGCGCAATGCGCTATCTGAAATTGGAGCTACGTAAATTGAACAAATGTGATAGAATTTCGCGGAATTCTTATATTAACCATAATATAAAATGATCTAATCGGGTCTGTGATTGCCCTATCATAGAAGTTTAATAGTGCATGGCTCGTCTTTCCATATGCTTTAAGGTGCCTCCTAGCCAAATACGCTATCTGAAATTGGAGCTACGTAAATTCAACAAGTGTGATAGAGATTTGCTGAATTCTTAAATGAACCATAATATAAAATGATCTAATCGGGTCTCTGTTTACCCTACCCTAGAAGTTAGATAATGCATTTTACTCGACATTTCATGCGCTTTAAGATTCCACATAGCACAATTCGCTATCTGAAATAGGGGCGACGTAAATTGCACAAATGTGATAAAATTACGCTGCATTCTTATATTAACAATAACATAAAATGATCTAATCTGGCCTCTGGTCGCCCTATCATAGAAGTTTAATAGTGCATTTTACTCGATATTTCATGCGCTTTAAGATGCCGCCACGCCCAATACACTATCTGAAATAGGAGCGACGTAAATTGAACAAATGTGATAGAATCTCGCTGAATGCTTATATTAACCATAATATAAAATGATATCATCGGGTCTCTGATTGCCCTATCAAAGAAGTTTAGTACTGCATTTTACTCGTCATTCCATGCGCTTTAAGGTGCCGCTTAGCCCAATACGCTATCTGAAATAGGAGCGACGTAAATTGTACAAATGTGATAGAATTACGCAGAATTCTTATGTTAACCATAATTTAAAATAACCTAATCGGATCTCTGATTGCCCTATCCGAGAAGTTTAGCTGTGCATTTTACTCGTCATTCCACGCGCGTTAAGGTGCCGCCTAGCCCAACACGCTATCTGAAATAGGAGCGACGTAAATTGAACAAATGTGATAGAATTACGCAGAATTCTTATATTAACATTAATATAATATGATCTACTTAGATCTCTGATTGCCCTATCATGGAAGGTTAGTAGTGCATTTTACTCGCTATTCCACGCGCTTTAAGGTGCCGCCTAGCCCAATATACTATCTGAAAAAGGAGCGACGTAATTTGAACAAATGTGATAGAATTACGCTGAATTCTTATATTAATCATAATATAAGGTGACCTATTCGGGTCTCTGATTGCCCTATCCGAGAAGTTTAGTAGTGCATCTTACTCGTCATTTCATGCGCTCTAAGATGCCGCCACGCCCAATACACTATCTGAAATAGGAGCGACGTAAATTGAACAAATGTGATAGAATCTCGCTGAATTCTCATATTTACCATAATATAAAATGATCTAATCGGGTCTCTGATTGCCCTATCATAGAAGTTTAGTAGTGCATTTTACTCGCCATTTCATGCGCTTTAAGGTGCCGCCCAGCCCAATGCGCTATCCGAAATTGGAGCTACGTAAATTGAACAAACGTGTTAGAAGTACGCAGAATTCTTATATTAACCATAATCTAAAATGATCTAATCGGGTCTCTGATTGCCCTATCCTAGAAGTTTAATAGTGCATTTTCGTCGGCATTTCATGCGCTTTAAGGTGCCGCTTATCCCGATACGCTATCTGAAGTTGGAGCGACGTGAATTGAACAAATGTGATAGAATTACGCAGAATTCTTATATTAATCATAATATAAGGTGACCTAATCGGGTCTCTGATTGCCCTATCCGAGACCTTTAGCAGTGCATTTTACTCGACATTTCATGCGCTTTAAGATGCCGCCTCGACCATACGCTATCTGAAATAGGAGCGGCGTAAATTGAACAAATGTGATAGAATTACGCAGAATTCTTATATTAATCATAATATAAGATGATCTAATCGGGATGCTGCTTGCCCTATCCGAGGAGTTTAGTAGTGCATTTTACTCGTCATTTCATGCGCTTTAAGATGTTGCCTCGCCCAATACGCTATCTGAAATAGGAGCGACGTAAATTGAACAAATGTGATAGAATTACGCATGATTCTTATATTAACCATAATTTAAAATGACCTCATCGGGTCTCTGATTGCCCTATCCGAGAAGTTTAGTAGTGCATTTTACTCGACATTTCATGCGCTTTAAGATGCCGCCGCGCACAATACGCTATCTGAAATAGGAGCGACGTAAAGTGAACAAATGTGATAGAATTACGCAGAATTCTTATATTAACCATAATATAAAATGATCTAATCGGATCTCTGTTTGCCCTATCATAGAAGGTTAGGAGTGCATTTTACTCGTCATTTCATGCGTTTTAAGAAGCCGCCCAGCCCAATACGTTATCTGAAATTGAAGCGTCGTAAATTGAACAAATGTGGTTGAATTACGCAGATTTCTTATATTAACCATAATTTAAAATGATCTAATCGGGTCTCTGATTGTCCTATCATAGATGTTTAATAGTGCATTTTACTCGTCATTTCATGCGCTTTAAGGTGCCGACTAGCCCAATACGCTATCGGATATTGCAGCTACGTAAATTGAATAAATGTGATAGAGTTACGCAGAATTCTTATCTTAACCATACTTTAAAATGATCTAATCGGGTCTCTGATTGCCCTATCATAGAAGGTTAGGAGTGCATTTTACTCGTCATTCCACGCGCTTTAAGATGCCGCCTAGACCAATATACTATCTGAAATAGCAGCTACTTAAATTGAACAAATGGGATAGAATTCCGCAGAATTCTTATATTAACCGTAATATAAAATGATCTAATCGGCTCTCTGTTTGGTCTACCCTAGAAGTTTAATAGTGCATTTTACTCGACATTTCATGCGCTGTAAGATGCCACTTAGCCCAATACGCTATCTGTAGTAGGAGCGACGTTAATTAAACAAATTTGATAGAATTACGCAGCATTCTTATATTAACCATAATATAATATGATCTATTCGGTTCTCTGATTGCCCTATCATAGAAGCATGATAGTGCATTTTACTCGTCATTTCATGCGCTTTAAGGTGCCGCATAGCCCAATGCGCTATCTGAAATAGGAGCGACGTAAATTGACGAAATGTGATAGAATTACGCAGAATTCTTATATTAACCATAACATAAAATGATCTAATCGGGTCTCTGATTGCCCTATCATAGAAGTTTAATAGTGCATTTTGCTCGCCATTTCATGCGCTTTTAGCTGCCGCTTATCCCGATACGCTATCTGAAGTTGGAGCGACGTAAATTGAACAAATGTGATAAAATTACGCTGAATTCTTACATTAACAATAATATAAAATGATCTAATCGCGTCTCTGATGTCCCTATCATAGAAGTTTGATAGTGCGTTTTACTCGACATTCCATGCGCTTTAAGGTGCCGCCTAGCCCAATACGCTTACTGAAATTGGAGCTACGTAAATTGAACAAGTGTGATAGAGTTTCGCTGAATTCTTAAATTAACCATAATATAAAATGATCTAATCGGGTCTCTGTTTTCCCTACCCTAGCAGTTTAATAGTGCGTTATACTCGTCATTTCATGCGCTTTAAGGTCCCGGTTAGACCAATACGCTATCTGAAATATGAGCGACGTAAATTGAACAAATGTGATAAAATTTCACTGAATTCTTATATTAATCATAATTTAAAATGATCTAATCGGGTCTCTGATTGCCCTATCATAGAAGTTTAATAGTGCATTTTACTCGCCATTTCATGCGCTTTAAGGTGCGGCCTAGCCCAATACGCTATCTGGAATAGGAGCGACGTAAATTGAAAAATGCGATAAAATGACGCTAAATTCTTATATTAAGAATAATATAAAATGAACCAATCGGGTCTCCGATTGCCCTATCCTAGTGGCTTAGCATTGCATTTTACACGTCATTTCATGCGCTTTAAGGTGCAGCCTATCCCAATACGCGATCTGAAATTAGAGCTACATAAATTGAACAAGTGTGATAGAGGTTCGCTGAATTCTTAAATTAACCATAATATAAAATGATCTTATCGGCTCACTGTTTGCCCTACCCTAGAATTTTAATAGTGCATTTTACTCGACATTTCATACGCTTTAAGGTGCCGGTTAGCCCAATACGGTATCTTAAATTGGAGCGACGTAAATTGAACAAATGTGATAGAATTACGCAGAATTCTTATATTAACCATAATATAAAATGATCTAATCGGGTCTCTGTTTGCCCTAACCTAGAAGTTTAATGGTGCCCTTCACTCGTCATTTCATGCGCTTTATGGTACCGCTTAGCCCAATACGCTATATGAAACATTAGTGACGTAAATTGAACAAATGTGATAGAATTACGGTGCATCCTTATATTAAGGATAATATAAGATGACCTAATCGGGTCTCTGTTTGCCCTACCCTAGAAGTTTAATAGTGCATTTCACTCGACATATCATGCGCTTTAAGATGCCACCTAGCCTAATACGCCATCTGAAATAGGGGCGACGTAAATTGCTCAAATGAGATAAAATTACGCTGCATTCTTATATTAAAAATAATATAAAATGATCTAATCGGGTCTCTGCTTGCCCTATCATAGAAGTTTAATAGTACATTTTACTCGTCATTTCATGCTCTTTAAGGTGCCGCTTAACCCAACACGCTTTCTGAATAAGGAGCGACGTAAATTGAACAAATGTGATAGAATTATCCAGAATTCTTATAATAACCATAACTTAAAATGATCTAATCGGGTCTCTGATTAACCTATCATAGAAGTTTAATAGTGCATTTTACTCGTCATTTCATGCGCTTTAAGGTGCCGCTTAACCCAACTCGCTTTCTGAATAAGGAACGACGTAAATTGTACAAATGTGATAGAATTACGCAGAATTCTAATATTAACCATTATTTAAAATGATCTAACCGCGTGTCTGATTGCCCAATCATAGAAGGTCAGTAGTGCATTTTACTCGACATTCCACGCGCTTTAAGATGCCGCATAGCCCAATACGCTATCTGAAATAGGAGCGACGTAAATTGAACAAATGTGATAGAATTACGCTGCATCCTTATATTAATCATAATATAAGATGATCTAATCGGGTCTCTGATTGCCCTATCATAGAAGTTTAATAGAGCATTTCACTCGTCATTTCATGCGCTTTGAGGTGCCGCTTAGCCCAGTACGCCATATGAAATAGGAGCGACGTAAGTTGAGCAAATGTGATAGAATTACGCTGCATCCTTATATTAATCATAATATAACATGACCTATTCGGGTCTCTGATTGCCCTATCCAAGAAGTTTAGTAGTGCATTTTACTCGACATTTCATGCGCTTTAAGATGCCACCTAGCCCAATACGCTACCTGAAAGAGGGGCGACGGAAACTGAAAAATGTGATAAAATGACGCTAAATTCTTATATTAAGAATAATATAAAATGATCTAATCGGGTCTCCGATTGCACTATACTAGAAGTTTAGTAGTGCATTTTACACGACATTTCATGCCCATTAACATACCGCTTAGACCAATACGCTATCTGAAATAGGGGCGACGTAAATTGAAAAATGCGATAAAATGACGCTAAATTCTTATATTAAGAATAATATAAAATGATCCAATCGGGTCTCCGATTGCCCTATCCTAGAGGCTTAGCATTGCATTTTACACGTCATTTCATGCGCTTTAAGGTGCAGCCTATCCCAATACGCGATCTGAAATTAGAGCTACGTAAATTAAACGAATGTGATAGAATTACGCAGAATTCTTATATTAACCATAATATAAAATGGTCTAATCGGGTGTCTGATTGCCCTATCATAGAAGGTTAGTAGTGCATTTTATTCGTCATTCCACGCGCTTTAAGATGCCGCCTAGCCCAATATACTATCTGAAATAGGAACGACGTCACTTGAACAAATGTGATAGAATTACGCATAATTCTTATATTAACCGTAATATAAGATGATCTAATCGGGTCTGTAATTGCCCTATCATAGTTTAATAGTGCATTTTACTCGTCATTTCATGCGCTTTATGGTGCCGCTTAGCCCAATACGCTATTTGAAATAGGAGCGACGTAAATTGAACAAATGTGATAGAATTACGCTGAATTCTTATATTAATCATAATATAAGATGACCTAATCGGGTCTCCGATCGCCCTATCATAGTAGTTTAATAGTGCATTTTACTCACCATTTCATGCGCTTTAAGGTGCCGTTTAGCCCAATACGCTATTTGAAATAGGAGCGACGTAAATTGAACAAATGTGATAGAATTACGCTGAATTCTTATATTAATCATAATATAAGATGACCTAATCGGGTCTCTGATCGCCCTATCATAGGAGTTTAATAGTGCATTTTGCTCACCATTTCATGCGCTTCAAGGAGCCGTTTAGCCCAATACGCTATCTGAAATAGGAGCGACGTAAATTGAACAAATGTAATAGAATTTCGCTGAATACTTATATGAATCATAATACAAGATGACCTGATCGGGTCTCTGATTGCCCTATCCTAGAAGTTTAGTAGTGCATTATACTCGTTATTTCATGCGCTTTAAGGTGCCGCCTATCCCAATACGCTATCTGAAATAGGGGCGTTGTAAATTGAGCAATTGTGACAAAATTAAGCTGTATTCTTATATTAACCATAATATAAAATGATCTAATCGGGTCTCTGATTGCCCTATCATAGAAGGTTAGTAGTGCATTTTACTCCTCATTCCACGCTCTTTAATATGCCGCCTAGCCCAATACGCTCACTGAAATAGGTGCGAGGTAAATTGAACAAATGTGATAGAATTACGCTGCATCCTTATATTAATCATAATATAACAAGACCTAATCGGGCCTTTGATTGCCCTATCCAAGAAGTTTAGTAGTGCATTTTACTCGACATTTCATGCGCTTTAAGATGCCAACTAGCCCAATACGCTATCTGAAATAGGGGCGACGTAAATTGAACAAATATGATAAAATTACGCTGAATTCTTATATTAACAATAATATAAAATTATCTAATCGGGTCTCAGATTGCCCTATCATAGAAGTTTAATAGAGCATTTTACTCGTCATTTCATGCGCTTTAAGGTGCCGCTTAACGCAATACGCTTTCTGAAAAAGGAGCGACGTAAATTGAACAAATGTGATAGAATTTCGCTGAATTCTTATATTAATCATAATATAAGATGACCTAATCGGGTCTCTGATTGCCCTATCCAAGAAGTTTAGTAGTGCATTTTACTCGACATTTCATGCGCTTTAAGCTGCCAGCTAGCCCGGTACGCTATCTGAAATAGGGGCGACGTAAATTGAAAAATGTGATAAAATGACGCTAAATTCTTATATTATGAATAACATAAAATGATCTAATCGGGTCTCCGATTGCCGTATCCTAGAAGTTTAGTAGTGCAGTTTACTCGACATTTCATGCCCATTAACATGCCACTTAGACCAATACGCTATCTGAAATAGGAGCGACGTAAATTGAACAAATGTGATAGAATTACGCTGAATTCTTATATTAACCATAATATAAAATGATCTAATCGGATCTCTGATTGCCGTATCATAGAAGTTTAATAGTGCATTTTACTCGTCATTTCATGCGCTTTAAGGTGCCGCTTAGCCCAATACATTATCTGAAATTGGAGCTACGCACATTGAACGAGTGTGATAGAGTTACGCTGAATTCTTAAAATAACCATAATATAAAGTGATCTGATCGGGTCTCTGCTTGCCGTACCCTAGCAGTTTAGTAGTGCATTTTACTCGTTATTTCATGCGTTTTAAGACGCCGCCTAGCCCAATACGCTATCTGAAATAGGAGCGACGTATATTGAACAAATGGGATAGAATTACGATGCTTTCTTATATTAACAATAATATAAAATGATCTAGTCGGGTCTCTGATTGCCCTATCATAGAAGTTTCATCGTATATTTTACTCGTCATTCCATGCGCCTTAAGCTGCCGCTTAACCCAATACGCTAGCCGAAATATGAGCATCGTAAATTGAACTAATGTGATAGACTTACACTGAATTCTTATATTTACAATAATATAAAATGATCAAAACGGGTCTCTGATTGCCCTATCATAGAAGTTTAAGAGTGCATTTTACTCGCCATTTCATTCCATTTATGGTGCCGTTTAGCCCAATACGCTATCTGAAATAGGAGCGTCGTAAATTGAACAAATGTGATAGAATTACACTGAATTCTTATATTAATCATAATATAAGATGATCTAATCGGGTCTCTGATTGCCCTATCCTAGAAGTTTAGTAGTGCATTTTACTCGTGATTTCATGCGCTTTAAGGTGTCGCCTATCCCAATACGCTATCCGAAATTGGTGCTACGTGAATTGAACAAATGTGATAAAATGACGACGAATTCTTAAATTAGCTATAATATAAGATGATCTAATCGGGTCTCTGATTGCCCTGTCCTAGAAGTTTAGTAGTGCATTTTACTCGTGATTTCATGCTCTTCAAGGTGCCGCCTATCCCAATACGCTTTCCGAAATAGGAGCTACGTGAATTGAACAAATGTGATAGAATTACGCAGAATTCTTATATTAACCATAATATAGAATGATCTAATCGGGTCTCTGATTGCCCTATCATAGAAGTTTAATAGTGCATTTTACTCGCCATTTCATGCGCTTTGAGGTGCGGCCTAGCCCAATACGCTATCTGTAATTGGAGCTACGTAAATTGAACAAGTGTGATGAAGTTTCGCTGAACTCTTAAATTAACCATAATATAAAATGATCTAATCGGGTCTCTGATTACCCTATCATCGAAGCTTAATGGTGCATTTTACTCGTAATTTCATGCGCTTTAAGGTGCCGCTTAGCCCAATACGCTATCTGAAATTGGAGCTACGTAAATTGAACAAGTGTGATAAAGTTTCGCTGAATTCTTATATTAACCATAATATAAAATGATCTATTCGGGTCTCTGACTGCCCTATCCGAGAAGTTTAGTAGTGTATTTTGCTCGACATTTCATGCGCCTTAAGATGCCGTCTAGCCCAATACGCTATCTGAAATTGGCGCTACATAAATTGAACAAATGTGATAGAACTACGCATAATTCTTATATTAACCATAATTTAAATGATCTAATCGGGTCACTGATTGCCCTATCCGAGAAGTTTAGTAGTGCATTTTACTCGACATTCCATGCCCTTTAAGATTCAGCTCAGCCCAATACGCTATCTGAAATAGGAGCGACGTAAATTGAGTAAATGTGGTTCAATTACGCTGAATTCTTATATTAACAAGAATATAGAATGATCTAATCGGGTCTCTGATTGCCCTATCATAGAAGTTTAATAGTGCATTTTACTCGCCATTTCATGCGCTTTAAGGTGCGGCCTAGCCCAATACGCTATCTGGAATAGGAGCGACGTAAATTGAACAAATGTGATAGAATTACGCAGAATTCTTATATTAACCATAATATAATATGATCTATTTGGGTCTCTGATTGCCCGATCATAGAAGTTTAATAGTGCATTTTACTCGTCATTTCATGCGCTTTAAGGTGCCGCCTAGCCCAATATACTATCTGAAATAGGAGCGTCGTAAATTGAACAAATGTGATAGAATTACGCTGCATTCTTATATTAATCATAATATAAGATGACTTAATCGGGTCTCAGATTGCCCTATCCGAGAAGTTTAGTAGTGCATTTTGCTCGACATTTCATGCGCCTTAAGATGCCGTCTAGCCCAATACGCTATCTGAAATTGGCGCTACATAAATTGAACAAGTGTGATAGAGGTTCGCTGAATTCTTAAATTAACCATAATATAAAATGATCTTATCTGCTCACTGTTTGCCCTAACCTAGAAGTTTAATGGTGCATTTTGCTCATCATTTCATGCGCTTTACGGTGCCGTCTAGCCCAGTCCGCTATCTGAAATTGGAGCTACGTAAATTGAACAAATGTGATAGAATTACGCAGAATTCTTATATTGAACATAATATAAAATGATGTAATCGGGATTCTGTTTGCGCTACCCTAGAAGTTTAACAGCACATTTTACTCGACATTTCATTCGCTTTAAGATGCCACCTAGCCCAATACGCTCTCTGAAATATGGGCGACGTAAATAGAACAAATGTGATAGAATTACGCAGAATACTCATATTAACCATAATATAATACGATCTATTCGGGTCTCTGGTTGCCCTGTCATTGAAGTTTAATAGTGCATTTCACTCGACATTTCATGGGCTTTAAGATGCCACCTAGCCCAATACGCTATCTGAAATAGGGGCGACGTAAATTGAACAAATGTGATAAAATTACGTTGAATTCTTATATTAACAATAATATAAAATGATCTAATCGGGTCTCTGGTTGCCCTATCATTGAAGTTTAATAGTGCATTTTACTCGTCATTTCATGCGCTTTAAGGCGCCGCTTAGCCCAATACGCTATCTGAAATAGGAGCGACGTAAATTGAACAAACGTGATATAATTTCGCTGAATTCTTATAATAACCTTAATATAAAATGATCTATTCGGGTCTCTGATTGCCCTATCATAGAAGGTTAGTAGTGCATTTTACTCGCCATTCCACGCGCTTTAAGATGCCACCTAGCCCAATAAACTATCTGAAATAGGACCGTCGTAAATTGAACAAATGTGATAGAATTACCCAGAATTCTTATATTAACCATAATATAAAATGATCTAATCGGGTCTCCGTTTGCCCTACCCTAGAAGTGTAACAGTGCATTTTACTCGTCATTTCATACGCTCTAAGGTGCCGCCTAGATCAATCCGCAATCTGAAATTGGAGCTACGTAAATCGAACAAATATGATAGAGTTTCGCTGAATTCTTAAATTAACCATAATATGAGTTGATCTAATTGGGTCTCTGGTTGTCGCATCCTAGAAGTTTAGTAGTGCATTTTACTCGACATTTCATGCGCTTTAAGGTGCCGCCTAGCCCAATACGCTATCTGAAATAGGAGCGACGTCAATTGAACAAATGTGATAGAATTACACTGAATTCTTATATTAATCATAATGTAAGATGATAAAATCGGGTCTCGGATTGCCCTATCCTAGAAGTTTAGTAGTGCATTTTACTCAACATTTCATGCGCTTTAAGATGCCACTTGGCCCAATACGCTATCTAATATAGGAGCGACGTAAATTGAACAAATGTGATAAAACTACGTTGAATTCTTATATTTACAATAATATAAAATGATCTATTTGGGTCTTTGATTGCCCTGTCAAAGAAGTTTAATAGTGCATTTTACTCGACATTTCATGCGCTTTAAGATGACGCCTCGTCCAATATACTGTCTGAAATAAGAGCGTCGTAAATTGAACAAATGTGATAGAATTACGCAGAATTCTTATATTAAACATAATATAAAATGATCTAATCGGGTCTCTGATTGCCCTATCATAGATGGTTAGTAGTGCATTTTACTCGTCATTTCGTGCGCTTTAAGGTGCCGCCTAGCCCAATACGCTTTCTGAAATTGGAGCTACGTAAATTGAACAAACGTGATAAAATTACGCAGAATTCTTATATTAAACATAATATAAAATGTTCTAATCTGGTCTCTGTTTGCCCTACCCTAGAACTTTAGTAGTGCATTTTACTCGACATTTCATGCGCTTTAAGATGCCACCTAGCCCAATACGCTTTCTGAAATAGGGGCGACGTAAATTGAACAAATGTGATAGAATTACGCAGAATTCTTATATTAAACATAATATAAAATGATCTAATCTGTTCTCTGTTTGCCCTACCCTAGAACTTTAGTAGTGCATTTTACTCGACATTTCATGCGCTTTAAGATGCCACCTAGCCCAATACGCTATCTGAAATAGGAGCGACGTAAATTGAACAAACGTGATATAATTTCGCTGAATTCTTATAATAACCTTAATATAAAATGATCTATTCGGGTCTCTGATTGCCCTATCATAGAAGGTTAGTAGTGCATTTTACTCGCCATTCCACGCGCTTTAAGATGCCACCTAGCCCAATAAACTATCTGAAATAGGACCGTCGTAAATTGAACAAATGTGATAGAATTACCCAGAATTCTTATATTAACCATAATATAAAATGATCTAATCGGGTCTCCGTTTGCCCTACCCTAGAAGTGTAACAGTGCATTTTACTCGTCATTTCATACGCTCTAAGGTGCCGCCTAGATCAATCCGCAATCTGAAATTGGAGCTACGTAAATCGAACAAATATGATAGAGTTTCGCTGAATTCTTAAATTAACCATAATATGAGTTGATCTAATTGGGTCTCTGGTTGTCGCATCCTAGAAGTTTAATAGTGCATTTCACTCGACATTTCATGCGCTTTAAGATGCCCCCTATCCCAATACGCTATCTGAAATAGGAGCGTCGTAAATTGAACAAATGTGATAGAATTACGCAGAATTCTTATATTAAACATAATATAAAATGATCTAATCTGTTCTCTGTTTGCCCTACCCTAGAACTTTAGTAGTGCATTTTACTCGACATTTCATGCGCTTTAAGATGCCACCTAGCCCAATACGCTTTCTGAAATAGGGGCGACGTAAATTGAACAAATGTGATAAAATTACGCTGAATTCTTATATTAACAATAATATAAAATTATCTAATCGGGTCTCAGATTGCCGTATCATAGAAGTTTAATAGAGCATTTTACTCGTCATTTCATGCGCTTTAAGGTGCCGCTTAACATAATACGCTTTCTGAAAAAGGAGCGACGTAAATTGAACAAATGTGATAGAATTTCGCTGAATTTTTATATTAATCATAATATATAATGATCTATTCGGGTCTCTGACTGCCTTATCATAGAAGTTTAATAGTGAATTTTACTCGCCATTTCATGCGCTTTAAGGTGCCGCCTAGCCCAATACGCTGTCTGAAATAGGATCACCATAAATTGAATAAATGTGATAGAATTACGCAGAATTCTTATATGAACCATAATATAGAATGATCTAATCGGGTTTCTGATTACCCTATCATAGAAGTTTAATAGTGCATTTTGCTCGGCATTTCATGCGCTGTAAGGTGCCTCCTATCACAATACGCTATCTGAAATTTGAGCTACGTAAATTAAACAAATGTGATAGAGTTACGACGAATTCTTAAATTAACCATAATATACGATGATCTAACCGGGTCTCTGATTGCCCTATCCTAGAAGTTTAGTAGTGCATTTTACTCGACATTTCGTGCGCTATAAGATGCCGCTTAGACCAATACCCTATCTGAAATAGGAGCGACGTAAATTGAACAAATGTCATAGAATCTGGCTGAATTCTTATATTAACCATAATATAAAATCATCTAATTCGGTCTCTGATGGCCGTATCTGAGAGGGTTAGTAGTGCATTTTACTCGGCACTTCATGCGCTTTGAGATGCCGCTTAGCCCAATACGCTATCTGAAATAGGAGCGACGTAAATTGAACAAATGTGATAGAATTAAGCTGAATTCTTAAATTAACCATGATTTAAAGTGATCTAATCGGGTCTCTGATTGCCCTATCATAGAAGTTTAGTAGTGCATTGTACTCGTCATTTCATGAGCTTTATGGTGCCGCCTAGCCCAATACGCTATCTGAAATAGGAGCGACGTAAATTGAACAAATGTGATAGAATTTCGCTGAATTCTTATATTAATCATAATATAGAATGATCTAATCGGGTCTCTGATTGCCCTATCATAGAAGTTTTATAGTGCATTTTACTCGCCATTCCATGCGCTTTAAGGTGCCGCCTATCCCAATACGCTATCTGAAATAGGAGCGACGTAAATTGAACAAATGTGATAGAATTTCGCTGAATTCTTATATTAACCATAATATAGAATGATCTAATCGGGTCTCTGATTGCTCTATCATAGAAGTTTAATAGTGCATTTTACTCGTCATTTCATGCGCTTTAAGGTGCCGCCTAGCCCAATACGCTATCTGAAATAGGGGCGACATAAATTGAACAAATGTGATAAAATTACGTTGAATTCTTATATTAACAATAATATAAAATGATCTAATCGGGTCTCTGATTGCCCTGTCCGAGAAGTTTAGTAGTGCATTTTACTCGACATTTCCTGCGGTTTAAGTTGCCGCCTAGTCCAATACGCTATCTGAAATTGGAGCTACATAAATTGAACTGACGTGATAGAATTACGCAGAATTCTTATATTAACCATAATATAATAAGATCTATTCGGGTCTCTGATTGCCCTATCATAGAAGTACAATCGTGCATTTTACTCGACATTTCATGCGCTTTAAGATGCCACCTAGCCCAATACGCTATCTGAAATAGGGGCGACGTAAATTGCACAAATGTGATAAAATTTCGCTGAATTCTTATATTAACCATAATATAAGATGACCTAATCGGGTCTCTGATTGCCCTATCCGAGAAGTTTAATAGTGCATTTTATTCGACATTTCATGCGCTTGAAGATGCCGCCGAGTCCAATACGCTCTGAAATTGGAGCTACGTAAATTGAACAAACGTGATAATATTACGCAGAATTCTTATATTAACCATAATATAATACGATCTATTCGGGTCTCTGATTGCCCTATCATAGAAGTTTAATAGTGCATTTTACTCGCCATTCCATGCGCTTTAAGGTGCCGCCTAGCCCAATACGCTATTTGAAATAGGAGCGAAGTAAATTGAACAAATTTGATAGAATTACGCTGCATCCTTATATTAATCAAAACATAAGATGACCTTATAGGGTCTCTGATTGCCCTATCCCAGAAGTTTAATAGTGCATTGTACTCGACATTTCATGCGCTTTAAGGTGCCGCTTAGCCCAATACGCTATCTGAAATAGGAGCGACGTAAATTGAACAAACGTGATAGGATTTCGCTGAATTCTTATATTAACCATAACATAGAATGATCTAATCGGGTCTCTGATTGCCCTACCATAGAAGTTCAATAGTGCATTTTACTCGTCATTTCTTGCGCTTTAAGGTGCCGCCTAGCCCAATACGCTATCTGAAATAGGAGCGACATAAATTGAACAAATGTGATAGAATTACGCAGAATTCTTATATTAACCATAATATAGAATGATCTAATCGGGTCTCTGATTGCCCTATCATAGAAGTTTTATAGTGCATTTTACTCGCCATTTCATGCGCTTTAAGGTGCCGCCTATCCCAATACGCTATCTGAAATAGGAGCGACGTAAATTGAACAAATGTGATAGAATTTCGCTGAATTCTTATATTAACCATAATATAGAATGATCTAATCGGGTCTCTGATTGTCCTATCATAGAAGTTTAATAGTTCATTTTACTCGACATTTCATGCGCTTTAAGGTGCCGCCTAGCCCAATACGCTATCTGAAATAGGGGCGACGTAAACTGAACAAATCTGATAGAATTATGCAGAATTCTTATATTAACCATAATATAAAACGATCTAATCGGGTCTCTGATTGCCCTATCCGTGAAGTTTAGTAGTGCATGTTACTCGTTATTTGATGCGCTTTAAGGTGCCGCCTAGCTCAATACGCTATCTGAAATAGGAGCGGCGTAAATTGCACAAATGCGATAGAATTTCGCTGAATTACTATATTAACCATAATATAAGATGACCTAATCGGGTCTCTGATTGCCCTATCCTAGAAGTTTAGTAGTACATCTTACTCGACATTTCATGCGCTTTAAGATGCCGCTTAGCCCAATACGCTATCTGAAGTAGGAGCGACGTTAATTAAACAAATGTGGTAGAATTACGCTGCATTCTTATATTAACCATAATATAATATGATCTATTCGGGTCTTTGATTGCCCTATAATAGAAGCTTGACAGTGCATTTTACTCGACATTTCATGCGCTTTAAGGTGCCGCCAAGCCCAATACGCTATCTGAAATAGGAGCGACGTAAATTGGACAAATGTGATACAATTATGCAGAATTCTTATATTAACCATAATATAAAATGATCTAATCGGGTCTCTGATTGCCCTATCATAGAAGGTTAGTAGTGCATTTTACTCGTCATTCCATGCGCTTTAAGATGCCGCCTAGACTAATATACTATCCGAAATAGGAGCTACGTAAATTGAACAAATGTGATAGAATTACGCAGAATTCTTATATTAACCATAACATAATACGATCTAGTCGGGTCTCCGATTGCCCTATCATAGAAGTTTAATAGTGCATTTTACTCGGCATTTCATGCGCTTTAAGGTGCCGCTTAGCACAATACGCTATCTGAAATAGGAGCGACGCAAATTGAACAAATGTGATAGAATTTCGCTGAATTCTTAAATTAACCATAAAATAAAATGATCTAATCGGGTCTCTGTTTGCCCTACCCTAGAAGTTTGACAGTGCATTTTCCTCGTTATTTCATGCGCTTTAAGATGCCACCTAGCCCAATACGCAATCTCTAATCGGGGCGACGTAAATTGAACAAATTTGATAGAATTACGCTGCATCCTTATATTAATCAAAACATAAGATGACCTTATAGGGTCTCTGTTTGCCCTACCCTAGAAGATTAATAGTGCATTTTACTCGTCACTTCGTGCGCTTTAAGGTGCCGCCTAGCCCAATACGCTATCTGAAATAGGAGCGACATAAATTGAACAAATGAGATAGAATTACGCAGAATTCTTATATTAACCATAATATAATACGATCTTTCGGTTCTCTGATTGCCCTATCATAGAAGTTTAATAGTGCATTTTACTGGTCATTTTATGCGCTTTAACGTGCCGCCTAGCCCAATACGCTATCTGAAATAGGAGCGACGTAAATTGCACAAATGTGATAGAATTACGTTGAATTCTTATATGAACAATATCATAAAATGATCTAATCGGGTCTCTGATTGCCCTATCGTAGAAGTTTAATAGTGCCTTGTACTCGCCACTTCGTGCGCTTTAAGGTGCCGCCTAGCCCAATACGCTATCTGAAATAGGAGCGACATAAATTGAACAAATGTGATAGAATTACGCAGAATTCTTATATTAACCATAATATAATACGATCTAGTCGGGTCTCTGATTGCCCTATCATAGAAGTTTAATAGTGCATTTTACTCGTCATTTCGTGCGCTTTAAGGTGCCGCCTAGCACAATACGCTATCTGAAATTGGAGCGACATAAATTGAACAAATGTGATAAAATTACGTGGAATTCATATATTAACAATAATATAAAAAGATCTAATCGGGTCTCTGATTGCCCTATCATAGAAGTTTAATAGGGCATTGTACTCGTCATTTCATGCGCTTTAAGGTGCCGCTTATCCCAATACCCTATCTGAAATAGGAGCGGCGTAAATTGAACAAATGTGATAGAATTTCGCTAAAAACTTAAATTAACCATAATATAAAATGATCTAATCGGGTCTCTGTTTACCCTACCCTAGAAGATTAATAGTGCATTTTACTCGACATTTCATGCGCTTTAAGATGCCGCCAGCCCAATACGCTATCTGAAATTGGAGCTACGTAAATTGAACAAACGTGATATAATTACGCAGAATTCTTATATTAACCATAATATAATTCGATCAATTCGGGTCTCAGATTGCCCTACCACAGAAGTGTAATCGTGCATTTTACTCCTCATTTCATGCGCTTTAAGGTCCCGCTTAGCCGATTACGCTATCTAAAATAGGAGCGACGTAAATTGAACAAGTGTGATAGAATTTCGCTGTATTCTTATATTAACCATAATATAAGATGACCTCATCGGGTCTCTGTTAGCCCTATCCGAGAAGTATACTAGTGCATTTTACTCGACATTTCATGCGCTTTAAGATGCCGTCTAGCCCAATACGCTATCTGAAATAGGAGCGACGTAAGTTGAACAAATGTGATAGAATTACGCAGAATTCTTATATTAACCATAATATAATACGATCTAGTCGGGTCTCCGATTGCCCTATCATAGAAGTTTAATAGTGCATTTTACTCGTCATTTCATGCGCTTTAACGTGCCGCCTAGCCCAATACGCTATCTGAAATAGGAGCGACGTAAATTGCACAAATGTGATAGAATTTCGCTGAATTCTTATTTTAACCATATTATAAGATGACCTAATCGGGTCTCTGATTGCCCTGCCCGAGAAGTTTAGTAGTGCATTTTACTCGTCATTTTATGCGCTTTAAGATGCCGCCTAGTCCAATGCGCAATCTGAAGTTGGAGCTACGTAAATTGAACGAACGTGATAGAATTACGCAGAATTCTTATATTAACCATAATATAATACGATCTTTCGGTTCTCTGATTGCCCTATCATAGAAGTTTAATAGTGCATTTTACTGGTCATTTTATGCGCTTTAACGTGCCGCCTAGCCCAATACGCTATCTGAAATAGGAGCGACGTAAATTGCACAAATGTGATAGAATTACGTTGAATTCTTATATGAACAATATCATAAAATGATCTAATCGGGTCTCTGATTGCCCTACCCTAGAAGTTTAATAGTGCATTTTACTCGATATTTCATGCGTTTTAAGATGCCACCTAGCCCAATACGCTATCTGAAATCGGGGCGACGTAAATTGAACAAATGTGATAAAATTTTGCTGAATTCTTATATTAACCATAATATAAGATGACCTAATCGGGTCTCTGTTAGCCCTATCCGAGAAGATTAGTAGTGCATTTTACGTGACATTTCATGCACTTTAGGATGCCGCCTAGTCCAATGCGCTACCTGAAGTTGGAGCTACGTAAATTGAACAAACGTGACAGAATTACGCAGAATACTCTCATTAACCATAATATAATACGATCTATTCGGTTCTCTGATTGCCCTATCATAGAAGTTTAATAGTGCATTTTACTCCGCATTTCATGCGCTTTAAGGTGCCGCCTAGCCCAATACGCTAACTGAAATAGGAGCGATATAAATTGAACAAATGTGATAAAATTACGTTGAATTCTTATATTAACAATATTATAAAATGATCTAATCAGGTCTCTGATTGCCCTATCGTAGAAGTTTAATAGTGCCTTGTACTCGCCACTTCGTGCGCTTTAAGGTGCCGCCTAGCCCAATACGCTATCTGAAATAGGAGCGACATAAATTGAACAAATGTGATAGAATTACGCAGAATTCTTATATTAACCATAATATAATACGATCTAGCCGGGTCTCTGATTGCCCTATCATAGAAGTTTAATAGTGCATTTTACTCGTCATTTCGTGCGCTTTAAGGTGCCGCCTAGCACAATACGCTATCTGAAATTGGAGCGACATAAATTGAACAAATGTGATAAAATTACGTGGAATTCATATATTAACAATAATATAAAAAGATCTAATCGGGTCTCTGATTGCCCTATCATAGAAGTTTAATAGGGCATTTTACTCGTCATTTCATGCGCTTTAAGGTGCCGCTTATCCCAATACCCTATCTGAAATAGGAGCGGCGTAAATTGAACAAATGTGATAGAATTTCGCTAAAAACTTAAATTAACCATAATATAAAATGATCTAATCGGGTCTCTGTTTACCCTACCCTAGAAGATTAATAGTGCATTTTACTCGACATTTCATGCGCTTTAAGATGCCGCCAGCCCAATACGCTATCTGAAATTGGAGCTACGTAAATTGAACAAACGTGATATAATTACGCAGAATTCTTATATTAACCATAATATAATTCGATCAATTCGGGTCTCAGATTGCCCTACCACAGAAGTGTAATAGTGCATTTTACTCCTCATTTCATGCGCTTTAAGGTCCCGCTTAGCCGATTACGCTATCTAAAATAGGAGCGACGTAAATTGAACAAGTGTGATAGAATTTCGCTGTATTCTTATATTAACCATAATATAAGATGACCTCATCGGGTCTCTGTTAGCCCTATCCGAGAAGTATACTAGTGCATTTTACTCGACATTTCATGCGCTTTAAGATGCCGTCTAGCCCAATACGCTATCTGAAATAGGAGCGACGTAAGTTGAACAAATGTGATAGAATTACGCTGAATTCTTATATTAATCATAATATAAGAAGACCTAATCGGGTATTTGATTGCCCTATCCGAGAAGTTTAGTAGTGCATTTTGCTCGGCATGTCATGCGCTTTAAGATGTCGCCTCGCCCTATACGCTATCTGAAATAGGAGCGACGTAAATTGACCAAATGTGATAGAATTACGCAGAATTCTTATATTAATCATAATATAAGGCGACCTAATCGGGTCTCTGATTGCCCTGTCCGAGAAGTTTAGCAGTGCATTTTACTCGTCATTTCATGCGCTTTAAGATGCCGCCTCGCCCAATACGCTATCTCAAATAGGAGCGACGTAAATTGAACAAATGTGATAGAATTACGCAGAATTCTTATATTAACCATAATTTAAAATGACCTAATCGGGTCTCTGATTGCCCTATCCGAGAAGTTTAGTAGTGCATTCTGCTCGACATTTCATGCCCTTTAAGATGCCGCCGCGCCCAATGCGCTATCTGAAATAGGAGCGACGTAAAGTGAACAAATGTGATAGAATTACGCAGAATTCTTATATTAACCATAATAGAAAATGATCTAATCGGGTCTCTGCTTGCCCTATCATTGAAGGTTAGGTGTGCATTTTACTCGTCATTCCACGCTCTTTAAGATACCGCCTAGCCCAATATACTATCTGAAATAGGAGCGACGTAATTTGAACAAATGTGATATAATTACGCTGAATTCTTATATTAACCATAATATAAAATGATCTAATCCGATCTCTGATGTCCCTATCATAGAAGTTTAATAGTGCATTTTACTCGTCATTTCATGCGCTTTGAGGTGCCGCATAGCGCAATGCGCTATCTGAAATTGGAGCTACGTAAATTGAACAAATGTGATAGAATTTCGCGGAATTCTTATATTAACCATAATATAAAATAATCTAATCGGGTCTGTGATTGCCCTATCATAGAAGTTTAATAGTGCATGGCTCGTCTTTCCATATGCTTTAAGGTGCCTCCTAGCCAAATACGCTATCTGAAATAGGAGCTACGTAAATTCAACAAGTGTGATAGAGATTTGCTGAATTCTTAAATGAACCATAATATAAAATGATCTAATCGGGTCTCTGTTTACCCTACCCTAGAAGTTAGATAATGCATTTTACTCGACATTTCATGCGCTTTAAGATTCCACATAGCACAATTCGCTATCTGAAATAGGGGCGACGTAAATTGCACAAATGTGATAAAATTACGCTGCATTCTTATATTAACAATAACATAAAATGATCTAATCTGGCCTCTGGTCGCCCTATCATAGAAGTTTAATAGTGCATTTTACTCGATATTTCATGCGCTTTAAGATGCTACCTAGCCCAATGCGCTGTCTGAAATAGGGGCGACGTAAATTGAACAAATGTGATAGAATTGCGCAGAATTGTTTTATTAACCATAATATAATACGACCTATTCGGGTCTCTGATTGCCCTATCATAGAAGTTTTTATAGTGCATTTTACTCGTCATTTCATGCACTTTAAGGTGCCGCCTGGGCCAATATACTATCCGAAATAGGAGCTACGTAAATTGAACAAATGTGATAGAATTACGCAGAATTCTTATATTAAGCATAATATAATATGATCCATTCGGGTCTCTGATTGCCCTATCATAGAAGTTTAGTAGTGCATTTTAGTCGACATTTCATGCGCTTTAAGATGCCGCTTAGCCCAATACGCTACCTGAAGTAGGAGCGACATAAATTCAACAAATGTGATCGAATTACGCAGAATTCTTATATTAACCATAATAAAATACGATCTATTCGGGTGTCTGATTGCCCTATCATCGAAGTTTAACAGTGCATTTTACTCGTCATTTCATGCGCTTTAAGGTGCCACTTAGCCCAATACGCTATCTGAAATAGGAGCGGCGTAAATTGAACAAATGCGATAGAATTTCGCTGAATTCTTATATTAACCAAAATATAAGATGACCTAATCGGGTCTCTGATTGCACTATCATAGAAGTTTAATAGGTCATTTTACTCCTCATTTCATGCGCTTTAAGGTGCCGCCTAGCCCAATACGCTATCTGAAATAGGAGTGACGTAAGTTGTACAAATGTGATACAATTACGCAGAATTCTTATATTAACCATAATATAAAATGATCTAATCGGGTCTCTGATTGCCCTATCCTAGAAGTTTAGTAGTGCAGTTTACTCGTCATTTCATGCCCTTTAAGGTGGCGCCTAGCCCAATACGCTATCTGAATTAGGAGCGACGTAAATTGACCAAATGTGATAGAATTACGCAGAATTCTTATATTAATCATAATATAAGGCGACCTAATCGGGTCTCTGATTGCCCTGTCCGAGAAGTTTAGCAGTGCATTTTACTCGTCATTTCATGCGCTATAAGATGCCGCCTCGCCCAATACGCTATCTGAAATAGGAGCGACGTAAATTGAACAAATGTGATAGAATTACGCAGAATTCTTATATTAACCATAATTTAAAATGACCTAATCGGGTCTCTGATTGCCCTATCCGAGAAGTTTAGTAGTGCATTCTGCTCGATATTTCATGCGCTTTAAGATGCCACCGCGCCCAATGCGCTATCTGAAATAGGAGCGACGTAAAGTGAACAAATGTGATAGAATTACGCAGAATTCTTATATTAACCATAATCTAAAATGATCTAATCGGGTCTCTGATTGCCCTATCCTAGAAGTTTAATAGTGCATTTTGGTCGGCATTTCATGCGCTTTCAGGTGCCGCTTATCCCGATACGCTATCTGAAGTTGGAGCGACGTAAATTGACCAAATGTGATAGAATTACGCAGAATTCTTATATTAACCATAATATAATATGATCTATTTGGGTCTCTGATTGCCCTATCATGGAAGGTTAGTAGTGCATTTTACTCGTTATTCCACGCGCTTTAAGGTGCCGCCTAGCCCAATATACTATCTGAAATAGGAGCGACGTAATTTGAACGAATGTGATAGAATTACGCTGAATTCTTATATTAATCATAATATAAGAAGACCTAATCGGGTCTTTGATTGCCCTATCCGAGAAGTTTAGTAGTGCATCTTACTCGTCATTTCATGCGCTTTAAGATGCCGCCACGCCCAATACACTATCTGAAATAGGAGCGACGTAAATTGAACAAATGTGATAGAATCTCGCTGAATGCTTATATTAACCATAATATAAAATGATATCATCGGGTCTCTGATTGCCCTATCAAAGAAGTTTAGTACTGCATTTTACTCGTCATTCCATGCGCTTTAAGGTGCCGCTTAGCCCAATACGCTATCTGAAATAGGAGCGACGTAAATTGTACAAATGTGATAGAATTACGCAGAATTCTTATGTTAACCATAATTTAAAATAACCTAATCGGATCTCTGATTGCCCTATCCGAGAAGTTTAGCTGTGCATTTTACTCGTCATTCCACGCGCGTTAAGGTGCCGCCTAGCCCAACACGCTATCTGAAATAGGAGCGACGTAAATTGAACAAATGTGATAGAATTACGCAGAATTCTTATATTAACATTAATATAATATGATCTACTTAGATCTCTGATTGCCCTATCATGGAAGGTTAGTAGTGCATTTTACTCGCTATTCCACGCGCTTTAAGGTGCCGCCTAGCCCAATATACTATCTGAAAAAGGAGCGACGTAATTTGAACAAATGTGATAGAATTACGCTGAATTCTTATATTAATCATAATATAAGGTGACCTATTCGGGTCTCTGATTGCCCTATCCGAGAAGTTTAGTAGTGCATCTTACTCGTCATTTCATGCGCTTTAAGATGCCGCCACGCCCAATACACTATCTGAAATAGGAGCGACGTAAATTGAACAAATGTGATAGAATCTCGCTGAATTCTCATATTTACCATAATATAAAATGATCTAATCGGGTCTCTGATTGCCCTATCATAGAAGTTTAGTAGTGCATTTTACTCGCCATTTCATGCGCTTTAAGGTGCCGCCCAGCCCAATGCGCTATCTGAAATTGGAGCTACGTAAATTGAACAAACGTGTTAGAAGTACGCAGAATTCTTATATTAACCATAATCTAAAATGATCTAATCGGGTCTCTGATTGCCCTATCCTAGAAGTTTAATAGTGCATTTTGGTCGGCATTTCATGCGCTTTAAGGTGCCGCTTATCCCGATACGCTATCTGAAGTTGGAGCGACGTGAATTGAACAAATGTGATAGAATTACGCAGAATTCTTATATTAATCATAATATAAGGTGACCTAATCGGGTCTCTGATTGCCCTATCCGAGACCTTTAGCAGTGCATTTTACTCGACATTTCATGCGCTTTAAGATGCCGCCTCGACCATACGCTATCTGAAATAGGAGCGGCGTAAATTGAACAAATGTGATAGAATTACGCAGAATTCTTATATTAATCATAATATAAGATGATCTAATCGGGATGCTGCTTGCCCTATCCGAGGAGTTTAGTAGTGCATTTTACTCGTCATTTCATGCGCTTTAAGATGTTGCCTCGCCCAATACGCTATCTGAAATAGGAGCGACGTAAATTGAACAAATGTGATAGAATTACGCATGATTCTTATATTAACCATAATTTAAAATGACCTCATCGGGTCTCTGATTGCCCTATCCGAGAAGTTTAGTAGTGCATTTTACTCGACATTTCATGCGCTTTAAGATGCCCCTGCGCACAATACGCTATCTGAAATAGGAGCGACGTAAAGTGAACAAATGTGATAGAATTACGCAGAATTCTTATATTAAACATAATATAAAATGATCTAATCGGATCTCTGTTTGCCCTATCATAGAAGGTTAGGAGTGCATTTTACTCGTCATTCCACGCTCTTTAAGATGCCTCCTAGCCCAATATAGTATCTGAAATAGGAGCGACGTAATTTGAACAAATGTGACAGAATTACTCTGAATTCTTATGTT
>CAKAJE020001795.1:0-72085 GCA_916610135.2 Macropis europaea | reverse complement strand
CCAATAAGCTATCTGAAATAGGAGCGACGTAAATTGAACAAATGTGATAGAATTTCGCTGAATCTTATATTAACCAAAATATAAAATGATCTAATCGGGACTCTGATTGCCCTATCATAGATGTTTAATAGTGAATTTTACTCGCCCTTCCACGCGCCTTTAAGATGCCGCCTAGCCCAGTACGACTATCTGAAATAGGAGCGACGTAAATTGAACAAATGTGATAGAATTTCGCTGATTCTATAAATGAACCATAATATAAAATGATCTCATCGGGTCTCTGTTAGCCCTACCCTAGAAGTATAATAGTGCATTTTACTCGCCATTTCATGCGCTTTGAGATGCCGTATAGCCCAATACGCTGTCTGAAATAGGAGCGACGTAAATTGAACAAATGTGATAGAATTTCCGTGAATCCTTATATTAACCTTAATGTAAAATGATCTAATCGGGTCTCTGTTCGCCCTACCATAGAAGTCTAATGGTGCATTTCACTCGCTATTTCATGCGCTTTGTGATGCCGCTTAGCCCAATACGCTATCTGAAATAGGAGCGACGTACGTTGAACAAATGTGATAGAATTTCGCTGAATTCTTCTATTAACCATAATGTAAAATGATCTGATCGGGTCTCTGTTCGCCCTAGCCTAGAAGTTTAATAGTGCATTTTATTCGCCACTTCATGCGCTTTGATATGCCGCTTAGCCGAATACGCTATCTGAAATAGGAGCGACGTAACTTGAAACAAATGTGATACTATTTCCCTGAAATCTTATATTAAACAAAATATAAAATGATCTAATCGGGTCTCTGATTGCCCTATCATAGAAGATTAGTAGTGCATTTTACTCGCCATTCCACGCGCTTTAAGATGCCGCCTAGCCCAGTACGCTATCTGAAATAGGAGCGACGTAACTTGAACAAATGTGATAGAATTACGCTGAATTCTTATATTTACCGTAATATAAAATGATCTAATCGGGTCTCTGTTTGCCTTATCCTAGAAGTTTAATAGCGTATTTTACTCGCCATTTCATGCGCTTTGAGATGCCGCTTAGCCCAATACGCCATCTGGAATAGGAGCGACGTAAATTGAACAAATATGAGACAGTTTCGCTGAATTCTTAAATTAACCATAACATAAAATCATCTTATCGGGTCTCTGTTTGCCCTACCCTAGAAGTTTAATAGTGCATTTTACTCGCCATTTCTTGCGCTTTAAGATGCCGCCGAGCCCAGTACGCTATCTGAAGTACGAGCGACGTAAGTTGAACAAATGTGGATAGAATTACGCTGAATTCTTATATTAACCGTAATATAAAATGATCTAATCGGTTCTCTGTTCGCCCTACCCTAGAAGTTTAATAGTGCCTTTCACTCGTCATTTCATGCGCTTTGAGATGCCGCTTAGCCCAATACGCTATCTGAAATAGGAGCGACGTAAATTGAACAAATATGATAGAGTTTCGCTGAATTCTTAAATAAACCATAATATGAAAATGATCTAATCGGGTCTCTGTTTGCCCTACCCCTAGAAGTTTGGTAGTGCATTTTACTCGCCCATCCACGTACCTTAAGATGCCGCCTAGCCCAGTACACTATCTGAAATAGGAGCGACGTACATTGAACAAACGTGATAGAATTACCCTGAATTCTTATATTAACAGTAATGTAAAATGATCTAATCGGTTCTCTGTTCGCCCTACCCTAGAAGTTTAATAGTGCCTTTCACTCGTCATTTCATGCGCTTGAGATGCCGCTTAGCCCAATACGCTATCTGAAATAGGAGCGACGTAAATTGAACAAATGTGATAGAATTTCGCTGAATTCTTATAATAATCTTTTTGTAAAATGATCTAATCGGGTCTTTGTTCGCCCAACCCTAGAAGTTTAGTAGTGCATTTTACTCGCCATTTCATGCGCTTTGAGATGCGCCTAGCCCAGTACGCTATCTGAATTAGGAGCGACGTAAGTTGAACAATGTGATAGAATTCGGCTGAATTCTTAAATTAACCATAATATAAAATGATCTAATGGGGTCTCTGTTTGCCCTACCCTAGAAGTTTAATAGTGCATTTTACTCGCCCTTCCACGCGCTTTAAGATCCCGCTTAGCCCAATACGCTATCTGAAATAGGAGCGACGTAAATTGAACAAATGTGATAGAATTTCGCTGAATTCTTAAATTAACCATAATATAAAATGATCTAATCGGGTCTCTGCCTGCCCTATCATAGAAGTTTAATAGTGCACTTCACTCGACATTTCATGCGCTTTGAGATGCCGCTTAGCCCAATACGCTATCTGAAATAGGAGCGACGTAAATTGAACAAATATGAGACAGTTTCGCTGAATTCTTAAATTAACCATAATATAAAATCATCTTATCGGGTCTCTGTTTGCCCTACCCTAGAAGTTTAATAGTGCATTTTACTCGCCATTTCTTGCGCTTTAAGATGCCGCCGAGCCCAGTACGCTTTCTGAAGTACGAGCGACGTAAGTTGAACAAATGTGATAGAATTACGCTGAATTCTTATATTAACCGTAATATAAAATGATCTAATCGGGTCTCTGATTGCTCTTTCATAGAAGTTTAATAGTGCATTTTACTCGCCAATCCACGCGCTTAAAATTCCGCCTAGCCCAGTACGCTATCTGAAATAGGAGCGACGTAAATTGAACAAATGTGATAGAATTTGGCTGAATTCTTAAATTAACCATAATATAAAATGATCTAATCGGGTCTCTGTTTGCCCTACCCTAGAAGTTTAATAGTGCATTTTACTCGCCATTTCATGCGCTTTGAGATGGCGCTTAGCCCAATACGCTATCTGAAATAGGAGCGACGTAAATTGAACAAATGTGATAGAATTTCGCTGATTCTTATAATAATCTTTTTGTAAAATGATCCAATCGGGTCTTTGTTCGCCCAACCCTAGAAGTTTAATAGTGCATTTCACTCGTCATTTCATGCGCTTTGAGATGCCGCTTAGCCCAATACGCTATCTGAAATAGGAGCAACGTAAATTGAACAAATGTGATAGGATTTCGCTGAATTCTTATATTAACCAAAATATAAAATGATCTAATCGGGACTCTGATTGCCCTGTCATAGAAGTTTAGTAGTGCATTTTACTCGCCCTTCCACGCGCTTTAAGATGCCGCCTAGCCCAGTACGCTATCTGAAATAGGAGCGACGCAAGTTGAACAAATGTGATAGAATTACGCTGAATTCTTATATTAACAGTAATATAAAATGACCTAATCGGGTCTCTGTTTGCCTTACCTAGAAGTTTAATAGTGCATTTTACTCGCCCTTTCATGCGCTTTGAGATGCCGCTTAGCCCAATACGCATCTGAAGTAGGAGCGACGTAAATTGAACGAATATGATAGAATTACGCTGAATTCTTATATTAACCGTAATATAAAATGATCTAATCGGGTCTCTGTTTGCCTTACCCTAGAAGTTTAATAGTGTATTTTACTCGCCATTTTCATGCGCTTTGAGATGCCGCTTAGCCCAATACGCTATCTGAAATAGGAGCGACGTAAATTGAACAAATGTGATAGAATTTCGCTGAATTCTTCAATTAACCATAATATAAAATGATCTAATCGGGTCTCTGTCTGCCCTATCATAGAAGTTTAATAGTGCATTTCACTCGTCATTTCATGCGCTTTGAGAAGCCGCCTAGCCCAGTACGCTATCTGAAATAGGAGCGACGTAAGTTGAACAAATGTGATAGAATTACGCTGAATTAATATATTAACCTTAATGTAAAATGATCTAATCGGGTCATTGTTCGCCCTACCCTTGAAGTTTAATAGTGCACATTGCTCGCCATTTCATGCGCTTTGAGATGGCGCTTAGCCCAATACGCTATCTGAAATAGGAGCGACGTAAATTGAACAAATGTTATAGAATTTCGCTGAATTCTTATATTAACCAAAATATAAAATGATCTAATCGGGTCTCTGATTGCCCTATCATAGAAGTTTAATAGTGCATTTTACTGGCCATTTCACGCGCTTTAAGATGCCGCCTAGCACAGTACGCTATCTGAAATAGGAGCGACGTAAATTGAACAAGTGTGATAGAATTTTGCTGAATTCCTAAATTAACCATAATATAAAATGATCTAATCGGGTCTCTGTTTGCCCTATCATAGAAGTTTAATAGTGCATTTCACTCGACACTTCATGCGCTTTGATATGCCGACTAGCCCAGTACGCTATCTGAAATAGGAGCGACGTAAGTTGAACAAATGTGATAGAATTACGCTGAATTCTCATATTAACCGTATTATAAAATGATCTAATCGGGTCCCTGTTTGCCTTACCCTAGAAGATTAATAGTGCATTTTACTCGCCATTTCATGCGCTTTGAGATGCCGCTTAGCCCAATACGATATCTGAAATGGGAGCGACGTAAATTGAACAATTGTGATAGAATTTCGCTGAATTCTTATGTTAACCAAAATATAAAATGATCTAGTCGGGTCTCTGATTGCCCTATCATAGAAGTTTAATAGTGCATTTCACTCGTCATTTCATGCTCTTTAAGATGCCGCCTAGCGCAGTACGCTATCTGAAATTGGAGCGACGTAAATTGAACAAATATGAGACAGTTTCGCTGAATTCTTAAATTAACCATAATATAAAATCATCTTATCGGGTCTCTGTTTGCCCTACCCTAGAAGTTTAATAGTGCATTTTACTCGCCATTTCATGCGCTTTGAGATGCCGCCGAGCCCAGTACGCTTTCTGAAGTACGAGCGACGAAAGTTGAACAAATGTGATAGAATTACGCTGAATTCTTATATTAACCGTAATATAAAATGATCTAATCGGGTCTCTGATTGCTCTGTCATAGAAGTTTAATAGTGCATTTTACTCGCCAATCGACGCGCTTTAAGATTCCGCCTAGCCCAGTACGCTATCCGAAATAGGAGCGACGTAAATTGAACAAATGTGATAGAATTTGGCTGGATTCTTAAATTAACCATAATATAAAATGATCTAATCGGGTCTCTGTTTGCCCTACCCTAGAAGTTTAATAGTGCATTTTACTCGCCATTTCATGCGCTTTGAGATGGCGCTTAGCCCAATACGCTATCTGAAATAGGAGCATCGTAAATTGAACGAATGTGATAGAATTTCGCTGAATTCTTATATTAACCAAAATATAAAATGATCTAATCGGGTCTCTGATAGCCCTATCATAGAAGTTTAGTAGTGCATTTTACTCGCAATTTCATGCGCATTGAGATGCCGCTTAGCCCAATACGCTATCTGAAATAGGAGCGACGTAAATTGAACAAATATGATAGAGTTTCGCTGAATTCTTAAATAAACCATAATATGAAATGATCTAATCGGGTCTCTGTTTGCCCTACCCTAAAAGTTTGGTAGTGCATTTTACTCGCCCTTCCACGTACTTTAAGATGCCGCCTAGCCCAGTACACTATCTGAAATAGGAGCGACGTACATTGAACAAACGTGATAGAATTACCCTGAATTCTTATATTAACCCTAATGTAAAATGATCTAATCGGTTCTCTGTTCGCCCTACCCTAGAAGTTTAATAGTGCCTTTCACTCGTCATTTCATGCGCTTTGAGATGCCGGTTGGCCCAATACGCTATCTGAAATAGGAGCGACGTAAATTGAACAAATGTGATAGAATTTCCCTGAAATCTTATATTAAACAAAATATAAAATGATCTAATCGGGTCTCTGATTGCTCTATCATAGAAGTTTAGTAGTGCATTTTACTCGCCCTTCCACGCGCTTTAAGATGCCGCCTTAGCCCAGTACGCTATCTGAAATAGGAGCGACGTAAGATGAACAAATGTGATAGAATTACGCTGAATTCTTATATTAACCGTAATATAAAATGATCTAATCGGGTCTCTGTTTGCCCTACCCTAGAAGTATAATAGTGCATTTTACTCGCCATTTCATGCGCTTTGAGCTGCCGCATATCCCAATACGCTGTCTGAAATAGGAGCGACGTAAATTGAACAAATGTGATAGAATTTCCGTGAATCCTTATATTAACCTTAATGTAAAATGATCTAATCGGGTCTCTGTTCGCCCTACCATAGAAGTTTAACAGTGCATTTTACTCGCCATTTCATGCGCTTTGAGATGCCGCATAGCCCAAAACGCTATCTGAAATAGGAGCGACGTAAATTGAACAAATGTGATAGAATTTCCGTGAATCCTTATATTAACCTTAATGTAAAATGATCTATCGGGTCTCTGTTCGCCCTACCATAGAAGTCTAATGTGCATTTCACTCGCCATTTCATGAGCTTTGTGATGCCGCTTAGCCCAATACGCTATCTGAAATAGGAGCGACGTAAGTTGAACAAATGTGATAGAATTTCGCTGAATTCTTCTATTAACCATAATGTAAAATGATCTGATCGGGTCTCTGTTCGCCCTAGCCTAGAAGTTTAATAGTGCATTTTATTCGCCACTTCATGCGCTTTGATATGCCGCTTAGCCGAATGCGCTATCTGAAATAGGAGCGACGTAAATTGAACAAATGTGATACTATTTCCCTGAAATCTTATATTAAACAAAATATAAAATGATCTAATCGGGTCTCTGATTGCCGTATCATAGAAGTTTAGTAGTGCATTTTACTCGCCATTCCACGCGCTTTAAGTAGCAGCCTAGCCCAGTACGCTATCTGAAATAGGAGCGACGTAAGTTGAACAAATGTGATAGAATTTTGCTGAATTCTTAAATTAACCATAATATAAAATGATCTAATCGGGTCTCTGTTTGCCCTACCCTAGAAGTTTAATAGTGCATTTTAGTCGCCATTTCATGCGCTTTGGCCGGCTTAGCCCAATACGCTATCTGAAATAGGAGCGACGTAAATTGAACAAATCTGATAGAATTTCCCTGAAATCTTATATAAATCAAAATATAAAATGATCTAATCGGGTCTCTGATTGCCCTATCATAGAAGATTAGTAGTGCATTTTACTCGCCATTCCACGCGCTTTAAGATGCCGCCTAGCCCAGTACGCTATCTGAAATAGGAGCGACGTAACTTGAACAAATGTGATAGAATTACGCTGAATTCTTATATTAACCGTAATATAAAATGATCTAATCGGGTCTCTGTTTGCCTTATCCTAGAAGTTTAATAGCGCATTTTACTCGCCATTTCATGCGCTTTGAGATGCCGCTTAGCCCAATAGGCTATCTGGAATAGGAGCGACGTAAATTGAACAAATGTGATAGAATTTCCGTGAATTCTTATATTAACCTTAATGTAAAATGATCCAATCGGGTCTCTGTTCGCTCTACCATAGAAGTTTAATAGTTCATTTCACTCGTCATTTCATGCGCTTTGAGATGCCGCTTAGCCCAATACGATATCTGAAATAGGAGCGACGTAAATTGAACAAATGTGATAGAATTTCCCTGAATTCTTATATTAACCAAAATATAAAATAATCTAATCGGGTCTCTGATTGCCCTATCATAGAAGTTTAATAGTGCATTTTACTCGACATTTCACGCGCTATAAGATGCCGCCTAGCCCAGTACGCTATCTGAAATAGGAGCGACGTAAATTGAACAAATGTGATAGAATTTCGCTGTATCCTTATATTAACCAAAATATAAAATGATCTAATCGGGTCTCTGTTCGCCCTAGCCTAGAAGTTTAATAGTGCATTTTACTCACCGTTCCACGCGCTTTAAGATGCCGCCTAGCCCAGTACGCTATCTCAAGCAGGTGCGGCGTAAGTTGAACAAATGTGATAGAATTTCCCTGAATTCTTATATTATCCGTAATATAAAATGATCTAATCGGGTCTCTGTTCGCCCTAGCCTAGAAGTATAATAGTGCATTTTACTCGCCATTTCATGCGCTTGGAGATGCCGCTTAGCCCAATACGCTATCTGAAATAGGAGCGACGTAAATTGAACAAATGTGATAGAATTTCGCAGAATTCTTAAATTAACCAAAATATATAATGATCTAATCGGGTCTCTGTTCGCCCTAGCCTAGAAGTTTAATAGTGCATTTTACTCGCCCTTCCACGCGCTTTAAGATGCCGCCTAGCCCAGTACGCTATCTCAAGCAGGTGCGGCGTAAGTTGAACAAATGTGATAGAATTTCGCTGAATTCTTAAATTAACCATAATACAAAATGATCTAATCGGGTCTCTGTTTGCCCTACCCTAGAAGTTTAATAGTGCATTTCACTCGTAATTTCATGCGCTTTGAGGTGCCGCTTAGCCCAATACGCTATCTGAAATAGGAGCGACGTAAATTGAACAAATGTGATAGAATTTCGCTAAATTCTGAAATTATCCATAATATAAAATGATCTAATCGGGTCTCTGTTTGCCCTACCCTAGAAGTTTAATAGTGCATTTTAATCGCCCTTCCACGCGCTTTAAGATGCCGCCTAGCCCAGTACGCTATCTCAAGCAGGTGCGGCGTAAGTTGAACAAATGTGATAGAATTACGCTGAATTCTTATATTATCCGTAATATAAAATGATCTAATCGGTTCTGTGTTTGCCTTATCCTAGAAGTTTAATAGTACATCTTACTCGCCATTTCATGCGCTTTGAGATGCCGCCTAGCCCAACACGCTATCTGAAATAGGAGAGACGTAAATTGAACAAATGTGTTAGAATTTCCCTGAATTCTTATATTAACCTTAATGTAAAATGATCTAATCGGGTCTCTGTTCGCCCTACCCTAGAAGTTTAATAGTGCATTTCACTCCTCATTTCATGCGCTTTGAGATGCCGCTTAGCTCAATAAGCTATCTGAAATTGGAGCGACGTAAATTGAATAAATGTGATGGAATTTCGCTGAATACTTATATTAACCAAAATATAAAATGATCTTAGCGGGTCTCTTATTGCCCTATCATAGAAGCTTAATAGCGCATTTTACTCGCCATTCCACGCGCTTTAAGGTGCCGCCTAGCCCAGTACGCTATCTGAAATAGGAACGACGTAAATTGAACAAAAGTGATAGAATTTTGCTGAATGATTGAATTAACCATAATATAAAATGATCTCATCGGGTCTCTGTTTGCCCTACCCTAGGAGTTTAATAGTGCATTTTACTCGCCATTTCATGAGCTTTGAGATGCCGCTTAGCCCAATACGCTATCTGAAATAGGAGCGACGTAAGTTGAACAAATGTGATAGAATTTCGCTGAATTCTTTTATTAACCATAATATAAAATGATCTAATCGGGTCTCTGTTTGCCCTACCCTAGAAGTTTAATAGTGCATTTTACTCGCCATTTCATGCGCTTTGAGATGCCGCTTAGCCCAATACGCTATCTGAAATAGGAGCGACCTAAATTGAACAAATGTGATAGAATTTCGCTGAATTCTTTTATTAACCATAATGTAATATGATCTAATCGGGTCTCTGTTTGCCTTACCCTAGAAGTTTAATAGTGCATTTTACTCGCCCTTCCACGCGCTTTAAGATGCCGCCTAGCCCAGTACGCTATCTGAAATAGGAGCGACGTAAATTGAACAAATGTGATAGGATTTCGCTGAATCCTTATATTAACCAAAATATAAAATGATCTGATCGGGTCTCTGATTGCCCTATCATAGAAGTTTAATAGTGCATTGTACTCGCCATTCCACGCGCTTTGAGCTGACGCCTAGCCCAGTACGCTATCTGAAATAGGAGCGACGTAAATTGAACAAATGTGATAGAATTTCGCTGTATCCTTATATTAACCAAAATATAAAATGATCTAATCGGGTCTCTGTTCGCCCTACCCTAGAAGTTTAATAGTGCATTTCACTCGTAATTTCATGCGCTTTGAGATGCCGCTTAGCCCAATATGCTATCTGAAATAGGAGCGACGTAAATTGAACAAATGTGATAGAATTTCGTTGAATTCTTAAATTAACCATAATATACAATGATCTAATCGGGTCTCTGTTCGCCCTAGCCTAGAAGTTTAATAGTGCATTTTACTCGCCGTTCCACGCGCTTTAAGATGCCGCCTAGCCCAGTACGCTATCTCAAGCAGGTGCGGCGTAAGTTGAACAAATGTGATAGAATTTCCCTGAATTCTTATATTATCCGTAATATAAAATGATCTAATCGGGTCTCTGTTCGCCCTAGCCTAGAAGTATAATAGTGCATTTTACTCGCCATTTCATGCGCTTTGAGATGCCGCTTAGCCCAATACGCTATCTGAAATAGGAGCGACGTAAATTGAACAAATGTGATAGAATTTCGCTGAATTCTTAAATTAACCAAAATATATAATGATCTAATCGGGTCTCTGTTCGCCCTAGCCTAGAAGTTTAATAGTGCATTTTACTCGCCCTTCCACGCGCTTTAAGATGCCGCCTAGCCCAGTACGCTATCTCAAGCAGGTGCGGCGTAAGTTGAACAAATGTGATAGAATTTCGCTGAATTCTTAAATTAACCATAATACAAAATGATCTAATCGGGTCTCTGTTTGCCCTACCCTAGAAGTTTAATAGTCCATTTCACTCGTAATTTCATGCGCTTTGAGATGCCGCTTAGCCCAATACGCTATCTGAAATAGGAGCGACGTAAATTGAACAAATGTGATAGAATTTCGCTGAATTCTGAAATTATCCATAATATAAAATGATCTAATCGGGTCTCTGTTTGCCCTACCCTAGAAGTTTAATAGTGCATTTTAATCGCCCTTCCACGCGCTTTAAGATGCCGCCTAGCCCAGTACGCTATCTCAAGCAGGTGCGGCGTAAGTTGAACAAATGTGATAGAATTACGCTGAATTCTTATATTATCCGTAATATAAAATGATCTAATCGGTTCTGTGTTTGCCTTATCCTAGAAGTTTAATAGTACATCTTACTCGCCATTTCATGCGCTTTGAGATGCCGCCTAGCCCAACACGCTATCTGAAATAGGAGAGACGTAAATTGAACAAATGTGTTAGAATTTCCCTGAATTCTTATATTAACCTTAATGTAAAATGATCTAATCGGGTCTCTGTTCGCCCTACCCTAGAAGTTTAATAGTGCATTTCACTCCTCATTTCATGCCCTTTGAGATGCCGCTTAGCTCAATAAGCTATCTGAAATTGGAGCGACGTAAATTGAATAAATGTGATGGAATTTCGCTGAATTCTTATATTAACCAAAATATAAAATGATCTAATCGGGTCTCTTATTGCCCTATCATAGAAGCTTAATAGCGCATTTTACTCGCCATTCCACGCGCTTTAAGGTGCCGCCTAGCCCAGTACGCTATCTGAAATAGGAACGACGTAAATTGAACAAAAGTGATAGAATTTTGCTGAATGATTGAATTAACCATAATATAAAATGATCTCATCGGGTCTCTGTTTGCCCTACCCTAGGAGTTTAATAGTGCATTTTACTCGCCATTTCATGAGCTTTGAGATGCCGCTTAGCCCAATACGCTATCTGAAATAGGAGCGACGTAAGTTGAACAAATGTGATAGAATTTCGCTGAATCCTTTTATTAACCATAATATAAAATGATCTAATCGGGTCTCTGTTTGCCCTACCCTAGAAGTTTAATAGTGCATTTTACTCGCCATTTCATGCGCTTTGAGATGCCGCTTAGCCCAATACGCTATCTGAAATAGGAGCGACCTAAATTGAACAAATGTGATAGAATTTCGCTGAATTCTTTTATTAACCATAATGTAATATGATCTAATCGGGTCTCTCTTTGCCTTACCCTAGAAGTTTAATAGTGCATTTTACTCGCCATTTCATGCGCTTTGAGGTGCCGCTTAGCCCAATACGCTATCTGGAATAGGAGCGACGTAAATTGAACAAATGTGATAGAATTTCGTTGAATTCTTAAATTAACCAAAATATATAATGATCTAATCGGGTCTCTGTTCGCCCTAGCCTAGAAGTTTAATAGTGCATTTTACTCGCCCTTCCACGCGCTTTAAGATGCCGCCTAGCCCAGTACGCTATCTCAAGCAGGTGCGGCGTAAGTTGAACAAATGTGATAGAATTTCGCTGAATTCTTAAATTAACCATAATACAAAATGATCTAATCGGGTCTCTGTTTGCCCTACCCTAGAAGTTTAATAGTGCATTTTACTCGCCATTGCATGCGCTTTGAGATGCCGCTTAGCCCAATACGCTATCTGAAATATGAGCGACGTAAATTGAACAAATGTGATAGAATTTCCCTGAAATCTTATATTAAACAAAATATAAAATGATCTAATCGGGTATCTGATTGCCCTATCATAGAAGGTTAGTAGCGCATTTTACTCGCCATTTCATGCGCTTTGAGATGCCGCTTAGCCCAATACGCTATCTGAAATATGAGCGACGTAAATTGAACAAATGTGATAGAATTTCGCTGAATTCTTATATTAACCTTAATGTAAAATGATCTAATCGGGTCTCTGTTCGCCCTACCCTAGAAGTTTAATAGTGCATTTCACTCGCTATTCCACGCGCTTTAAGATGCCGGCTAGCCCAGTAGGCTATCTGAAATAGGAGTGACGTAAATTTAACAAATGTGATAGAATTACGCTTAATTCTTATATTAACAGTAATATAAAATGATCTAATCGGGTCTCTCTTTGCATTACCCTAGAACTTTAATAGTGCATTTTACTCGCCATTTCATGCGCTTTGAGATGCCGCTTAGCCCAATACGCTATCTGAAATAGGGGCGACGTAAATTGAACAAATGTGATAGAATTTCCCTGAATTCTTATATTAACCTTAATGTAAAATGATCTAATCGGGTCTCTGTTTGCCCTAGCCTAGAAGATTAATAGTGCATTTTATTGGACGTTCCATGCGCTTTGAGATGCCGCTTAGCCCAATACGCTATCTGAAATAGGAGCGACGTAAATTGAACAAATGTGATAGAATTTCCCTGAAATCTTATATTATGCAAAATATAAAATGATCTAATCGGGTCCCTGATTGCCCTATCATAGATGTTTAGTCGTGCACTTTACTCGCTCTTCCACGCCCTTAAAGATGCCGCCTAGCCCAGTACGCTATCTGAAATAGGAACGACGTAAATTGAACAAATGTGATAGAATTTTGCTGAATTATTAAATTAACCAAAATATAAAATGATCTAATCGGGTCCCTGATTGCCCTATCATAGATGTTTAGTCGTGCATTTTACTCGCCATTCCACGCGCTTTAAGATGCCGCCTAGCCCATTACGCTATCTGAAATAGGAGCGACGTAAATTGAACAAATGTGATAGAATTTTGCTGAATTCATAAATTAACGGTAATATAAAATGATCTAATCGGGTCACTGCTTGTCCTACCCTAGAAGTTTGATAGTGCATTTTACTCGTCATTTCATGCGCTTTGAGATGCCGCTTTTACCAATACGCTATCTGAAAGAGGAGCGACGTAAATTGAACGAATGTGATAGTATTTCGCTGAATTCTTAAATTAACCAAAATATAAAATGGTCTAATCGGGACTCTGATTGCCCTATCATAGAAGTTTAATAGTCCATTTTACTCGCCCTTCCACGCGCTTTAAGATGCCGCCTAGCCCAGTACGCTATCTGAAATAGGAGCGACGTAAGTTGAACAAATGTGATAGAATTAGGCTGAATTCTTATATTAACCGTAATATAAAATGATCTAATCGGGTCTCTGTTTGCCTTATCCTAGAAGTTTAATAGTGCATTTCACTCGTCATTTCATGCGATTTGAGATGCCTCTTAGCCCAATAAGCTATCTGAAATAGGAGCGACGTAAATTGAACAAATGTGATAGAATTTCGCTGAATTCTTATATTAACCAAAATATAAAATGATCTAATCGGGACTCTGATTGCCCTATCATAGAAGTTTAATAGTGAATTTTACTCGCCCTTCCACGCGCTTTAAGATGCCGCCTAGCCCAGTACGCTATCTGAAATAGGAGCGACGTAAATTGAACAAATGTGATAGAATTTCGCTGAATTCTTAAATGAACCATAATATAAAATGATCTCATCGGGTCTCTGTTAGCCCTACCCTAGAAGTATAATAGTGCATTTTACTCGCCATTTCATGCGCTTTGAGATGCCGTATAGCCCAATACGCTGTCTGAAATAGGAGCGACGTAAATTGAACAAATGTGATAGAATTTCCGTGAATCCTTATATTAACCTTAATGTAAAATGATCTAATCGGGTCTCTGTTCGCCCCACCATAGAAGTCTAATGGTGCATTTCACTCGCTATTTCATGCGCTTTGTGATGCCGCTTAGCCCAATACGCTATCTGAAATAGGAGCGACGTACGTTGAACAAATGTGATAGAATTTCGCTGAATTCTTCTATTAACCATAATGTAAAATGATCTGATCGGGTCTCTGTTCGCCCTAGCCTAGAAGTTTAATAGTGCATTTTATTCGCCACTTCATGCGCTTTGATATGCCGCTTAGCCGAATACGCTATCTGAAATAGGAGCGACGTAAATTGAACAAATGTGATACTATTTCCCTGAAATCTTATATTAAACAAAATATAAAATGATCTAATCGGGTCTCTGATTGCCCTATCATAGAAGATTAGTAGTGCATTTTACTCGCGATTCCACGCGCTTTAAGATGCCGCCTAGCCCAGTACGCTATCTGAAATAGGAGCGACGTAACTTGAACAAATGTGATAGAATTACGCTGAATTCTTATATTTACCGTAATATAAAATGATCTAATCGGGTCTCTGTTTGCCTTATCCTAGAAGCTTAATAGCGTATTTTACTCGCCATTTCATGCGCTTTGAGATGCCGCTTAGCCCAATACGCCATCTGGAATAGGAGCGACGTAAATTGAACAAATATGAGACAGTTTCGCTGAATTCTTAAATTAACCATAACATAAAATCATCTTATCGGGTCTCTGTTTGCCCTACCCTAGAAGTTTAATAGTGCATTTTACTCGCCATTTCTTGCGCTTTAAGATGCCGCCGAGCCCAGTACGCTATCTGAAGTACGAGCGACGTAAGTTGAACAAATGTGATAGAATTACGCTGAATTCTTATATTAACCGTAATATAAAATGATCTAATCGGTTCTCTGTTCGCCCTACCCTAGAAGTTTAATAGTGCCTTTCACTCGTCATTTCATGCGCTTTGAGATGCCGCTTAGCCCAATACGCTATCTGAAATAGGAGCGACGTAAATTGAACAAATATGATAGAGTTTCGCTGAATTCTTAAATAAACCATAATATGAAATGATCTAATCGGGTCTCTGTTTGCCCTACCCTAGAAGTTTGGTAGTGCATTTTACTCGCCCTTCCACGTACCTTAAGATGCCGCCTAGCCCAGTACACTATCTGAAATAGGAGCGACGTACATTGAACAAACGTGATAGAATTACCCTGAATTCTTATATTAACATTAATGTAAAATGATCTAATCGATTCTCTGTTCGCCCTACCCTAGAAGTTTAATAGTGCCTTTCACTCGTCATTTCATGCGCTTTGAGATGCCGCTTAGCCCAATACGCTATCTGAAATAGGAGCGACGTAAATTGAACAAATGTGATAGAATTTCGCTGAATTCTTATAATAATCTTTTTGTAAAATGATCTAATCGGGTCTTTGTTCGCCCAACCCTAGAAGTTTAGTAGTGCATTTTACTCGCCATTTCATGCGCTTTGAGATGCCGCCTAGCCCAGTACGCTATCTGAATTAGGAGCGACGTAAGTTGAACAAATGTGATAGAATTCGGCTGAATTCTTAAATTAACCATAATATAAAATGATCTAATGGGGTCTCTGTTTGCCCTACCCTAGAAGTTTAATAGTGCATTTTACTCGCCCTTCCACGCGCTTTAAGATCCCGCTTAGCCCAATACGCTATCTGCAATAGGAGCGACGTAAATTGAACAAATGTGATAGAATTTCGCTGAATTCTTAAATTAACCATAATATAAAATGATCTAATCGGGTCTCTGCCTGCCCTATCATAGAAGTTTAATAGTGCACTTCACTCGACATTTCATGCGCTTTGAGATGCCGCTTAGCCCAATACGCTATCTGAAATAGGAGCGACGTAAATTGAACAAATATGAGACAGTTTCGCTGAATTCTTAAATTAACCATAATATAAAATCATCTTATCGGGTCTCTGTTTGCCCTACCCTAGAAGTTTAATAGTGCATTTTACTCGCCATTTCTTGCGCTTTAAGATGCCGCCGAGCCCAGTACGCTTTCTGAAGTACGAGCGACGTAAGTTGAACAAATGTGATAGAATTACGCTGAATTCTTATATTAACCGTAATATAAAATGATCTAATCGGGTCTCTGATTGCTCTTTCATAGAAGTTTAATAGTGCATTTTACTCGCCAATCCACGCGCTTTAAAATTCCGCCTAGCCCAGTACGCTATCTGAAATAGGAGCGACGTAAATTGAACAAATGTGATAGAATTTGGCTGAATTCTTAAATTAACCATAATATAAAATGATCTAATCGGGTCTCTGTTTGCCCTACCCTAGAAGTTTAATAGTGCATTTTACTCGCCATTTCATGCGCTTTGAGATGGCGCTTAGCCCAATACGCTATCTGAAATAGGAGCGACGTAAATTGAACAAATGTGATAGAATTTCGCTGAATTCTTATAATAATCTTTTTGTAAAATGATCCAATCGGGTCTTTGTTCGCCCAACCCTAGAAGTTTAATAGTGCATTTCACTCGTCATTTCATGCGCTTTGAGATGCCGCTTAGCCCAATACGCTATCTGAAATAGGAGCAACGTAAATTGAACAAATGTGATAGGATTTCGCTGAATTCTTATATTAACCAAAATATAAAATGATCTAATCGGGACTCTGATTGCCCTGTCATAGAAGTTTAGTAGTGCATTTTACTCGCCCTTCCACGCGCTTTAAGATGCCGCCTAGCCCAGTACGCTATCTGAAATAGGAGCGACGCAAGTTGAACAAATGTGATAGAATTACGCTGAATTCTTATATTAACAGTAATATAAAATGACCTAATCGGGTCTCTGTTTGCCTTACCCTAGAAGTTTAATAGTGCATTTTACTCGCCCTTTCATGCGCTTTGAGATGCCGCTTAGCCCAATACGCATCTGAAGTAGGAGCGACGTAAATTGAACGAATATGATAGAATTACGCTGAATTCTTATATTAACCGTAATATAAAATGATCTAATCGGGTCTCTGTTTGCCTTACCCTAGAAGTTTAATAGTGTATTTTACTCGCCATTTCATGCGCTTTGAGATCCCGCTTAGCCCAATACGCTATCTGCAATAGGAGCGACGTAAATTGAACAAATGTGATAGAATTTCGCTGAATTCTTCAATTAACCATAATATAAAATGATCTAATCGGGTCTCTGTCTGCCCTATCATAGAAGTTTAATAGTGCATTTCACTCGTCATTTCATGCGCTTTGAGAAGCCGCCTAGCCCAGTACGCTATCTGAAATAGGAGCGACGTAAGTTGAACAAATGTGATAGAATTACGCTGAATTAATATATTAACCTTAATGTAAAATGATCTAATCGGGTCATTGTTCGCCCTACCCTTGAAGTTTAATAGTGCACATTGCTCGCCATTTCATGCGCTTTGAGATGGCGCTTAGCCCAATACGCTATCTGAAATAGGAGCGACGTAAATTGAACAAATGTTATAGAATTTCGCTGAATTCTTATATTAACCAAAATATAAAATGATCTAATCGGGTCTCTGATTGCCCTATCATAGAAGTTTAATAGTGCATTTTACTGGCCATTTCACGCGCTTTAAGATGCCGCCTAGCACAGTACGCTATCTGAAATAGGAGCGACGTAAATTGAACAAGTGTGATAGAATTTTGCTGAATTCCTAAATTAACCATAATATAAAATGATCTAATCGGGTCTCTGTTTGCCCTATCATAGAAGTTTAATAGTGCATTTCACTCGACACTTCATGCGCTTTGATATGCCGCCTAGCCCAGTACGCTATCTGAAATAGGAGCGACGTAAGTTGAACAAATGTGATAGAATTACGCTGAATTCTCATATTAACCGTATTATAAAATGATCTAATCGGGTCCCTGTTTGCCTTACCCTAGAAGATTAATAGTGCATTTTACTCGCCATTTCATGCGCTTTGAGATGCCGCTTAGCCCAATACGATATCTGAAATGGGAGCGACGTAAATTGAACAATTGTGATAGAATTTCGCTGAATTCTTATGTTAACCAAAATATAAAATGATCTAGTCGGGTCTCTGATTGCCCTATCATAGAAGTTTAATAGTGCATTTCACTCGTCATTTCATGCTCTTTAAGATGCCGCCTAGCGCAGTACGCTATCTGAAATTGGAGCGACGTAAATTGAACAAATATGAGACAGTTTCGCTGAATTCTTAAATTAACCATAATATAAAATCATCTTATCGGGTCTCTGTTTGCCCTACCCTAGAAGTTTAATAGTGCATTTTACTCGCCATTTCATGCGCTTTGAGATGCCGCCGAGCCCAGTACGCTTTCTGAAGTACGAGCGACGAAAGTTGAACAAATGTGATAGAATTACGCTGAATTCTTATATTACCCGTAATATAAAATGATCTAATCGGGTCTCTGATTGCTCTGTCATAGAAGTTTAATAGTGCATTTTACTCGCCAATCGACGCGCTTTAAGATTCCGCCTAGCCCAGTACGCTATCCGAAATAGGAGCGACGTAAATTGAACAAATGTGATAGAATTTGGCTGGATTCTTAAATTAACCATAATATAAAATGATCTAATCGGGTCTCTGTTTGCCCTACCCTAGAAGTTTAATAGTGCCTTTCACTCGTCATTTCATGCGCTTTGAGATGCCGGTTGGCCCAATACGCTATCTGAAATAGGAGCGACGTAAATTGAACAAATGTGATAGAATTTCCCTGAAATCTTATATTAAACAAAATATAAAATGATCTAATCGGGTCTCTGATTGCTCTATCATAGAAGTTTAGTAGTGCATTTTACTCGCCCTTCCACGCGCTTTAAGATGCCGCCTAGCCCAGTACGCTATCTGAAATAGGAGCGACGTAAGATGAACAAATGTGATAGAATTACGCTGAATTCTTATATTAACCGTAATATAAAATGATCTAATCGGGTCTCTGTTTGCCCTACCCTAGAAGTATAATAGTGCATTTTACTCGCCATTTCATGCGCTTTGAGCTGCCGCATATCCCAATACGCTGTCTGAAATAGGAGCGACGTAAATTGAACAAATGTGATAGAATTTCCGTGAATCCTTATATTAACCTTAATGTAAAATGATCTAATCGGGTCTCTGTTCGCCCTACCATAGAAGTTTAACAGTGCATTTTACTCGCCATTTCATGCGCTTTGAGATGCCGCATAGCCCAAAACGCTATCTGAAATAGGAGCGACGTAAATTGAACAAATGTGATAGAATTTCCGTGAATCCTTATATTAACCTTAATGTAAAATGATCTAATCGGGTCTCTGTTCGCCCTACCATAGAAGTCTAATGGTGCATTTCACTCGCCATTTCATGAGCTTTGTGATGCCGCTTAGCCCAATACGCTATCTGAAATAGGAGCGACGTAAGTTGAACAAATGTGATAGAATTTCGCTGAATTCTTCTATTAACCATAATGTAAAATGATCTGATCGGGTCTCTGTTCGCCCTAGCCTAGAAGTTTAATAGTGCATTTTATTCGCCACTTCATGCGCTTTGATATGCCGCTTAGCCGAATGCGCTATCTGAAATAGGAGCGACGTAAATTGAACAAATGTGATACTATTTCCCTGAAATCTTATATTAAACAAAATATAAAATGATCTAATCGGGTCTCTGATTGCCGTATCATAGAAGTTTTGTAGTGCATTTTACTCGCCATTCCACGCGCTTTAAGTAGCAGCCTAGCCCAGTACGCTATCTGAAATAGGAGCGACGTAAGTTGAACAAATGTGATAGAATTTTGCTGAATTCTTAAATTAACCATAATATAAAATGATCTAATCGGGTCTCTGTTTGCCCTACCCTAGAAGTTTAATAGTGCATTTTAGTCGCCATTTCATGCGCTTTGGCCGGCTTAGCCCAATACGCTATCTGAAATAGGAGCGACGTAAATTGAACAAATGTGATAGAATTTCCCTGAAATCTTATATTAATCAAAATATAAAATGATCTAATCGGGTCTCTGATTGCCCTATCATAGAAGATTAGTAGTGCATTTTACTCGCCATTCCACGCGCTTTAAGATGCCGCCTAGCCCAGTACGCTATCTGAAATAGGAGCGACGTAACTTGAACAAATGTGATAGAATTACGCTGAATTCTTATATTAACCGTAATATAAAATGATCTAATCGGGTCTCTGTTTGCCTTATCCTAGAAGTTTAATAGCGCATTTTACTCGCCATTTCATGCGCTTTGAGATGCCGCTTAGCCCAATAGGCTATCTGGAATAGGAGCGACGTAAATTGAACAAATGTGATAGAATTTCCGTGAATTCTTATATTAACCTTAATGTAAAATGAACCAATCGGGTCTCTGTTCGCTCTACCATAGAAGTTTAATAGTTCATTTCACTCGTCATTTTATGCGCTTTGAGATGCCGCTTAGCCCAATACGATATCTGAAATAGGAGCGACGTAAATTGAACAAATGTGATAGAATTTCCCTGAATTCTTATATTAACCAAAATATAAAATAATCTAATCGGGTCTCTGATTGCCCTATCATAGAAGTTTAATAGTGCATTTTACTCGACATTTCACGCGCTCTAAGATGCCGCCTAGCCCAGTACGCTATCTGAAATAGGAGCGACGTAAATTGAACAAATGTGATAGAATTTTGCTGAATTCTTAAATTAACCATGATATAAAATGATCAAATCGGGTCTCTGTTCGCTCTACCCTAGAAGTTTAATAGTGCATTTTACTCGCCATTTCATGCGCTTTGAGATGCCGCTTAGCCCAATACGCTATCTGCAATAGGAGCGACGTAAATTGAACAAACGTGATAGAATTTTGCTGAATTCTTAAATTAACCATAGTACAAAATGATCTAATCGGGTCTCTGTTTGCTCTACCCTAGAAGTTTAATGGTGCATTTTGCTTGCCATTTCATGCGCTTTGAGATGCCGCTTAGCCCAATACACTATCTGAAATAGGAGCGACGTAAATTGAACAAATGTGATAGAATATCGCTGAATTCTTAAATTAACTATAATATAAAATGATCTAATCGGGTCACTGATTGCCCTACCCTAGAAGTTTAATAGTGCATTTTACTCGCCATTTCATGCGCTTTGAGATGCCGCTTAGCCCAATACGCTATCGGAAATATGAGCGACGTAAATTGAACAAATGTGATAGAATTTCGCTGAATTCTTATATTAACAAAAATATAAAATGATCTAATCGGGTCTCTGTTTGCCTTATCCTAGAAGTTTAGTATTGCATTTTACTCGCCATTTCATGCGCTTTGAGATGCCGCTTAGCCCAATCCGCTATCTGAAACAGGTGCGACGTAAATCGAACAAATGTGATAGAATTTCGCTGAATTCTTAAATTAACTATAATATAAAATGATCTAATCGGGTCACTGATTGCCCTATCATAGAAGTTTAAGAGTGCATTTTACTCGCCATTCCACGTGCTTTAAGATGCCGGCCAGCTCAGTACGCTATCTGAAATAGGAGCGACGTAATTTGAAGAAATGTGATAGAATTACGCTGAATTCTTATATTAACCGTAATATAAAATGATCTAATCGGGTCTCTGTTTGCCCTACCCTAGAAGTTTAATAGACCATTTTATTCGCCATTTCATGCGCTTTGAGATGCCGGTTAGCCCAATACGCTAACTGAAATAGGAGCGACGTAAATAGAACAAATGTGATGGGATTTCCCTGAAATCTTATATTAAACAAAATATAAAATGATCTAATCGGGTCTCTGACTGCCCTATCATTGAAGTTTGACAGTGCATTTTACTCGCCACTCCACGCGGTTTAGGATTCCGCATAGCCCAGTACGCTATCCGAAATAGGAGCGACGTAAATTGAACAAATGTGATAGAATTTTGCTGAATTCTTAAAATAACCATAATATAAAATGATATAATCGGGTCTCTGTTTGCCCTACCCTAGAAGTTTAATAGTGCATTTTACTCGCCATTTCATGCGCTTTGAGATGCCGCTTAACCCAATACGCTATCTGAAATATGAGCGACGTAAATTGAATAAAAATGTGATAGAATTTCGCTGAATTCTCATATTAACATTAATGTAAATTGATCTAATCGAGTCTCTGTTCGCCCCACCCTAGAGGTTTAATAGTGCATTTCACTAGTCATTTCATGCGCTTTGAGATGCCGCTTAGCCCAGTACGCTATCTGAAATAGGAGCGACGTAAATTGAACAAATGTGATAGAATTTTGCTGAATTCTTAAATTAACCATAATATAAAATGGTCTAATCGGGTCTCTGTTTGCCCTACCCTAGAAGTGTAATAGTGCATTTCACTCGTCATTTCATGCGCCTTCAGATGCCGCTTACCCCAGTAAGCTATCTGAAATAGGAGCGACGTAAATTGAACAAATGTGATAGAATTTTGCTGAATTCTTAAATTAACGATAATATGAAATGATCTAATCGGGTCTCTGTTTGCCCTACCCTAAAAGTTTGGTAGTGCATTTTACTCGCCCTTCCACGTACTTTAAGATGCCGCCTAGCCCAGTACACTATCTGAAATAGGAGCGACGTACATTGAACAAACGTGATAGAATTACCCTGAATTCTTATATTAACCCTAATGTAAAATGATCTAATCGGTTCTCTGTTCGCCCTACCCTAGAAGTTTAATAGTGCATTTCACTCGTCATTTCATGCGCTTTGAGATGCCGCTTAGCCCAATACGATATCTGAAATAGGAGCGACGTAAATTGAACAAATGTGATAGAATTTCCCTGAATTCTTATATTAACCAAAATATAAAATAATCTAATCGGGTCTCTGATTGCCCTATCATAGAAGTTTAATAGTGCATTTTACTCGCCATTTCACGCGCTCTAAGATGCCGCCTAGCCCAGTACGCTATCTGAAATAGGAGCGACGTAAATTGAACAAATGTGATAGAATTTTGCTGAATTCTTAAATTAACCATAATATAAAATGATCTAATCGGGTCTCTGTTTGCACTACCCTAGAAGTTTAATAGTGCATTCTACTCGCCATTTCATGCGCTTTGAGATGCCGCTTAGCCCAATACGCTATCTGAAATATGAGCGACGTAAATTGAACAAATGTGATAGAATTTCCCTGAAATCTTATATTAAACAAAATATAAAATGATCTAATCGGGTCTGTGAATGCCCTATCATAGAAGCTTAATAGTGCATTTTACTCGCCATTCCACGCGGTTTAAGATGCCGGCCAGCCCAGTACGCTATCTGAAATAGGAGCGACGTAATTTGAAGAAATGTGATAGAATTACGCTGAATTCTTAAATTAACCATAATATAAAATGATCTAATCGGGTCTCTGTTTGCCCTACCCTAGAAGTTTAATAGTGCATTTTAGTCGCCATTTCATGCGCTTTGAGATCCGGCTTAGCCCAATACGCTATCTGAAATATGAGCGACGCAAATTGAACAAATGTGATAGAATTTCGCTGAATTCTTATATTAACCAAAGTATAAAATGATCTAGTCTGGTCTTTGATTGCCCTATCATAGAAGGTTAATAGTGCATTTTACTCGCCGTTCCACACGCTTTAAGATGCCGCCTAGCCCAGTACGCTGTCTGAAATAGGAGCGACGTAAATTGAACAAATGTGAGAGAATCTCCCTGAATACTTATATTAACCTTAATGTAAAATGATCTAATCGGGACTCTGTTCGCCCTACCCTAGAAGTTTAATAGTGCATTTCACTCGTCATTTCATGCGCTTTGAGATGCCGCTTAGCCCAATACGATATCTGAAATAGGAGCGACGTAAATTGAACAAATGTGATAGAATTTCCCTGAATTCTTATATTAACCAAAATATAAAATAATCTAATCGGGTCTCTGATTGCCCTATCATAGAAGTTTAATAGTGCATTTTACTCGCCATTTCATGCGCTTTGAGATGCCGCTTAGCCCAATACCCTATCTGAAATAGGAGCAACGTAAATTGAACAAATGTGATAGGATTTCGCTGAATTCTTATATTAACCAAAATATAAAATGATCTAATCGGGACTCTGATTGCCCTATCATAGAAGTTTAATAGTGCATTTTAGTCGCCATTTCAAGCGCTTTGAGATCCGGCTTAGCCCAATACGATATCTGAAATAGGAGCGACGTAAATTGAACAAATGTGATAGAATTTCCCTGAATTCTTATATTAACCAAAATATAAAATAATCTAATCGGGTCTCTGATTGCCCTATCATAGAAGTTTAATAGTGCATTTCACTCGTCATTTCATGCGCTTTGAGATGCCGCTTAGCCCAATACGCTATCTGAAATAGGAGCAACGTAAATTGAACAAATGTGATAGGATTTCGCTGAATTCTTATATTAACCAAAATATAAAATGATCTAATCGGGACTCTGATTGCCCTATCATAGAAGTTTAATAGTGCATTTTAGTCGCCATTTCATGCGCTTTGAGATCCGGCTTAGCCCAATACGCTATCTGAAATAGGAGCGACGTAAATTGAACAAATGTGATAGAATTTCCCTGAAATCTTATATTAATCAAAATATAAAATGATCTAATCGGGTCTCTGATTGCCCTATCATAGAAGATTAGTAGTGCATTTTACTCGCCATTCCACGCGCTTTAAGATGCCGCCTAGCCCAGTACGCTATCTGAAATAGGAGCGACGTAACTTGAACAAATGTGATAGAATTACGCTGAATTCTTATATTAACCGTAATATAAAATGATCTAATCGGGTCTCTGTTTGCCTTATCCTAGAAGTTTAACGGCGCATTTTACTCGCCATTTCATGCGCTTTGAGATGCCGCTTAGCCCAATAGGCTATCTGGAATAGGAGCGACGTAAATTGAACAAATGTGATAGAATTTCCGTGAATTCTTATATTAACCTTAATGTAAAATGATCCAATCGGGTCTCTGTTCGCTCTACCATAGAAGTCTAATAGTGCATTTCACTCGCCATTTCATGCGCTTTGAGATGCCGCTTAGCCCAATACGCTATCTGAAATAGGAGCGACGTAAGTTGAACAAATGTGATAGAATTACGCTGAATTCTTTTATTAACCATAATGTAAAATGATCTGCTCGGGTCTCTGTTCGCGCTAGCCTAGAAGTTTAGTAGTGCATTTTGTTCGCCATTTCATGCGCTTTGAGATGCCGCTTAGCCCAATACGCTATCTGAAATTGGAGCGACGTAAATTGAACAAATGTGATAGAATTTCGCTGAATTCTTAATTTAACCATAATATAAAATGATCTAATCGGGTCTCTGCTTGCCCTACCCTAGAAGTTTAGTAGTGCATTTCACTCGTCTTTTCATGCGCTTTGAGATGACGCTTAACCTAATACGCTATCTGAAATAGGAGCGACGTAAGTTGAACAAATGTGACAGAATTACGCTGCATTCTTATACTCACCTTAATGTAAAATGATCTCTTCGGGTCTCAGTTCACCCAACCCTAGATGTATAATAGTGCATTTCACTCGTCATTTCATGCGCTTTGAGATGCCGCTTAGCCCAATACGCTATCTGAAATATGAGCGACGTAAATTGAACAAATGTGATAGAATTTCCCTGAAATATTATATTAAACAAAATATAAAATGATCTAATCGGGTCTGTGAATGCCCTATCATAGAAGCTTAATAGTGCATTTTACTCGCCATTCCACGCGGTTTAAGATGCCGGCCAGCCCAGTACGCTATCTGAAATAGGAGCGACGTAATTTGAAGAAATGTGATAGAATTACGCTGAATTCTTAAATTAACCATAATATAAAATGATCTAATCGGGTCTCTGTTTGCCCTACCCTAGAAGTTTAATAGTGCATTTTAGTCGCCATTTCATGCGCTTTGAGATCCGGCTTAGCCCAATACGCTATCTGAAATATGAGCGACGCAAATTGAACAAATGTGATAGAATTTCGCTGAATTCTTATATTAACCAAAGTATAAAATGATCTAGTCTGGTCTTTGATTGCCCTATCATAGAAGGTTAATAGTGCATTTTACTCGCCGTTCCACACGCTTTAAGATGCCGCCTAGCCCAGTACGCTGTCTGAAATAGGAGCGACGTAAATTGAACAAATGTGATAGAATCTCCCTGAATACTTATATTAACCTTAATGTAAAATGATCTAATCGGGACTCTGTTCGCCTACCCTAGAAGTTTAATAGTGCATTTCACTCGTCATTTCATGCGCTTTGAGATGCCGCTTAGCCCAATACGATATCTGAAATAGGAGCGACGTAAATTGAACAAATGTGATAGAATTTCCCTGAATTCTTATATTAACCAAAATATAAAATAATCTAATCGGGTCTCTGATTGCCCTATCATAGAAGTTTGATAGTGCATTTTACTCGCCATTTCACGCGCTCTAAGATGCCGCCTAGCCCAGTACGCTATCTGAAATAGGAGCGACGTAAATTGAACAAATGTGATAGAATTTTGCTGAATTCTTAAATTAACCATAATATAAAATGATCTAATCGGGTCTCTGTTTGCACTACCCTAGAAGTTTAATAGTGCATTCTACTCGCCATTTCATGCGCTTTGAGATGCCGCTTAGCCCAATACGCTATCTGAAATATGAGCGACGTAAATTGAACAAATGTGATAGAATTTCCCTGAAATCTTATATTAAACAAAATATAAAATGATCTAATCGGGTCTGTGAATGCCCTATCATAGAAGCTTAATAGTGCATTTTACTCGCCATTCCACGCGGTTTAAGATGCCGGCCAGCCCAGTACGCTATCTGAAATAGGAGCGACGTAATTTGAAGAAATGTGATAGAATTACGCTGAATTCTTAAATTAACCATAATATAAAATGATCTAATCGGGTCTCTGTTTGCCCTACCCTAGAAGTTTAATAGTGCATTTTAGTCGCCATTTCATGCGCTTTGAGATCCGGCTTAGCCCAATACGCTATCTGAAATATGAGCGACGCAAATTGAACAAATGTGATAGAATTTCGCTGAATTCTTATATTAACCATAATATAAAATAATCTAATCGGGTCTCTGTTCGCTCTACCCTAGGAGTTTAATAGTGCATTTTACTCGCAATTTCATGCGCTTTGAGGTGCCGCTTAACCCAATACGCTATCTGCAATAGGAGCGACGTAAATTGAACAAACGTGATAGAATTTTGCTGAATTCTTAAATTAACCATAGTACAAAATGATCTAATCGGGTCTCTGTTTGCCCTACCCTAGAAGTTTAATAGTGCATTTTGCTCGCCATTTCATGCGCTTTGAGATGCCGCTTAGCCCAATACACTATCTGAAATAGGAGCGACGTAAATTGAACAAATGTGATAGAATATGGCTGAATTCTTAAATTAACTATAATATAAAATGATCTAATCGGGTCTCTGTTTGACCTACCCTAGAAGTTTAATAGTGCATTTTACTCGCCATTTCATGTGCTTTGAGATGCCGCATAGCCCAATACGCTATCTGGAATAGGAGCGACGTAAATTGATCAAATGTGACAGAATTTCCCTGAATTCTTATATTAACCTTAATGTAAAATGATCTATTCGGGTCTCTGTTCGCCCTACCATAGAAGTCTAATAGTGCATTTCACTCGCCATTTCATGCGCTTTGAGATGCCGCTTAGCCCAATACGCTATCTGAAATAGGAGCGACGTAAATTGAACAAATGTGATAGAATTTTGCTGAATTCTTAAATTAACCATAATATTAGATGATGTAATCGGGTCTCTGCTTGCCCTACCCTAGTAGTTTAATAGTGCATTTTACTCGCCATTTCATGCGCTTTGAGATGCCGCTTAGCTCAATACGCTATCTGAAATAGGAGCGACGTAAATTGAACAAATGTGATAGAATTTTGCTGAATTCTTAAATTAACCATAATATAAAATGATCTAATCGGGTCTCTGCTTGCCCTACCCTAGAAGTTTAATAGTGCATTTTAGTCGCCATTTCATGCGCTTTGAGATGCCGCTTAGCCCAACACGCTATCTGAAATAGGAGCGACGTAAATTGAACAAATGTGATAGAATTTCACTGAATTCTTATATTAACCAAAATATAAAATGATCTAATCGGGTCTCTGTTTGCCCTACCCTAGAAGTTTAATAGTGCATTTTACTCGCCATTCCACGCGCTTTAAGTTGCCGCCTAGCCCAGTACGCTATCTGAAATAGGAGCGACGTAAATTGAACAAATGTGATAGAATTTCGCTGAATTCTTATATTAACCAAAATATAAAATGATCTAATCGGGACTCTGATCGCCCTATCATAGAAGATTAATAGTGCATTTTCCTCGCCATTCCACGCGCTTTTAGATGCCGCCTAGCCCAGTATGCTATCTGAAATAGGAGCGTCCTAAATTGAACAAATGTGATAGAATTTCGCTGAATTCTTATATTAACCAAAATATAAAATGATCTAATCGGATCTCTGATTGCCCTATCATAGAATTTTAATAGAGCATTTTACTCGCCATTCCACCCGCTTTAAGATGCCGCCTAGCCCAGTACGCTACCTGAAATAGGAGCGACGTAAATTGAACAAATGTGATAGAATTTCCCCGAATTCTTATATTAACCTTAATGTAAAATGATCTAATCGGGTCTCTGTTCGCCCTACCATAGAAGTCTAATAGTGCATTTCACTCGCCATTTCATGCGCTTTGAGATGCCGCTTAGCACAATACGCTATTTGAAATAGGGGCGACGTAAATTGAACAAATGTGATAGAATTACGCTGAATTCTTATATTAACCGTAATATAAAATGATCTAATCGGGTCTCTGTTTGCCTTATCCTAGAAGTTTAATAGTGCATTTTACTCGCCATTTCATGAGCTTTGAGATGCCGCTTAGCCCAATACGCTATCTGAAATAGGAGCGAGGTAAATTGAACAAATGTGATAGAATTTTGCTGAATGCTTGAATTAACCACAATATAAAATGATCTAATCGGGTCTCTGTTTGCCCTACCCTAGTAGTTTAATTGTGCATTTTACTCGCCATTTCATGCGCTTTGAGATGCCGCTTATCCCAATACGCTATCTGAAATAGGAGCGACGTAAGTTGAACAAATGTGATAGAATTTCGCTGAATTCTTATATGAACCAAAATATAAAATGATCTAATCGGGTCTCTGTTTGCCTTATCCTAAAAGTTTAGTATTGCATTTTACTCGCCATTTAATGCGCTTTGAGATGCCGCTTAGCCCAACACGCTATCTGAAATAGGAGCGACGTAAATTGAACAAATGTGATAGAATTTTGCTGAATGCTTAAATTAACCACAATATAAAATGATCTAATCGGGTCTCTGTTTGCCCTACCCTAGTAGTTGAATTGTGCATTTTACTCGCCATTTCATGCGATTTGAGATGCCGCTTAGCCCAACACGCTATCTGAAATAGGAGCCACGTAAACTGAACAAATGTGATAGAATTTCCCTGAAATCTTATATTAAACAAAATATGAAATGATCTAATCGGGTCTCTGATTGCCCTATCATTGAAGTTTAGTAGTGCATTCTACTCGCCATTCCACGCGCTTTAAGATGCCGCATAGCCCAGTACGCTATCTCAAATAGGAGCGACGTAAATTGAACAAATGTGATAAAATTTTGCTGACATCTTAAATTAACCATAATATAAAATGATCTAATCGGGTCTCTGTTTGCCTTATCCTAAAAGTTTAATAGGGCATTTTACTCGCCATTTCATGCGCTTTGAAATGCCGCTTAGCCCAATACGCTATCTGAAATAGGAGCGACGTAAATTGAACAAGTGTGAAAGAACTTCACTGAATTCTTAAATTAACCATAATATAAAATGATCTAATCGGGTATCTGTTTGACCTACCCTAGAAGTTTAATAGTGCATTTTACTCGCCATTTCATGTGCTTTGAGATGCCGCTTAGCGTAATACGCTATCTGAAATAGAAGCGACGTAAATTGAACAAATGTGATAGAATTTTGCTGAATTCTTAAATTAACCATAATATTAGATGATGTAATCGGGTCTCTGCTTGCCCTACCCTAGAAGTTTAATAGTGCATTTTACTCGCCATTTCATGCGCTTTGAGATGCCGCTTAGCCCAATACGCTATCTGAAATAGGAGCGACGTAAATTGAACAAATGTGATAGAATTTTGCTGAATTCCTAAATTAACCATAATATAAAATGATCTAATCGGGTCTCTGCTTGCCGTACCCTAGAAGTTTAATAGTGCATTTTAGTCGCCATTTCATGCGCTTTGAGATGCCGCTTCGCCCAATACGCTATCTGAAATAGGAGCGACGTAAATTAAACAAATGTGATAGAATTTCCCTGAAATCTTATATTAAACAAAATATAAAATGATCTAATCGGGTCTCTGATTGCCCTATCATAGAAGTTTAGCAGTGCATTTTACTCGCCATTCGACGCGCTTTAAGATGCCGCCTAGCCCAGTACGCTACCTGAAGTAGGAGCGACGTAAGTTGAACAAATGTGATAGAATTACGCTGAATTCTTATATTAACCTTAATGTAAAATGATCTAATCGGGTCTCTGTTCGCCCTACCATAGAAGTCTAATAGTGCATTTCACTCGCCATTTCATGCGCTTTGAGATGCCGGTTAGCACAATACGCTATTTGAAATAGGGGCGACGTAAATTGAACAAATGTGATAGAATTACGCTGAATTCTTATATTAACCGTAATATAAAATGATCTAATCGGGTCTCTGTTTGCCTTATCCTAGAAGTTTAATAGTGCATTTTACTCGCTATTTCATGAGCTTTGAGATGCCGCTTAGCCCAATACGCTATCTGAAATAGGAGCGAGGTAAATTGAACAAATGTGATAGAATTTTGCTGAATGCTTGAATTAACCACAATATAAAATGATCTAATCGGGTCTCTGTTTGCCCTACCCTAGTAGTTTAATTGTGCATTTTACTCGCCATTTCATGCGCTTTGAGATGCCGCTTATCCCAATACGCTATCTGAAATAGGAGCGACGTAAGTTGAACAAATATGATAAAATTTAGCTGAAATCTTATATTAACCAAAATATAAAATGATCTAATCTGGCCTCTGATTGCCCTAGCATAGAAGTTTAATAGTGCATTTTACTCGCCATTCCGCGCGCTTTAAGATGCCGCATAGTACAGTTCGCTATCTGAAATATGAGCGACGTAAATTGAACAAATGTGATAGAATTTCGCTGAATTCTTATATGAACCAAAATATAAAATGATCTAATCGTGTCTCTGTTTGCCTTATCCTAGAAGTTTAGTATTGCATTTTACTCGCCATTTCATGCGCTTTGAGATGCCGCTTAGCCCAACACGCTATCTGAATAGGAGCGACGTAAATTGAACAAATGTGATAGAATTTCCCTGAAATCTTATATTAAACAAAATATAAAATGATCTAATCGGGTCTCTGATTGCCCTATCATTGAAGTTTAGTAGTGCATTCTACTCGCCATTCCACGCGCTTTAAGATGCCGCATAGCCCAGTACGCTATCTGAAATAGGAGCGACGTAAATTGAACAAATGTGATAAAATTTAGCTGAAATCTTATATTAACCAAAATATAAAATGATCTAATCTGGCCTCTGATTGCCCTAGCATAGAAGTTTAATAGTGCATTTTACTCGCCATTCCGCGCGCTTTAAGATGCCGCATAGTACAGTTCGCTATCTGAAATATGAGCGACGTAAATTGAACAAATGTGATAGAATTTCGCTGAATTCTTATATTAACCAAAATATAAAATGATCTAATCGGGTGTCTGTTTGCCTTATCCTAGAAGTTTAATAGAGCATTTTACTCGCCATTCCGCGCACTTTAAGATGCCGCCTAGCCCAGTACGCTACCTGAAATAGGAGCGACGTAAGTTGAACAAATGTGATAGAATTACGCTGAATTCTTATATTAACCGTAATATAAAATGATCTAATCGGGTCTCTGTTTGCCTTATCCTAGAAGTTTAGTATTGCATCTTACTCGCCATTTCATGCGCTTTGAGATGCCGCTTAGCCCAATACGCTATCTGAAATAGGAGCGACGTAAATTGAACAAATGTGATAGAATTTTGCTGAATTCCTAAATTAACCATAATATAAAATGATCTAATCGGGTCTCTGCTTGCCGTACCCTAGAAGTTTAATAGTGCATTTTAGTCGCCATTTCATGCGCTTTGAGATGCCGCTTCGCCCAATACGCTATCTGAAATAGGAGCGACGTAAATTAAACAAATGTGATAGAATTTCCCTGAAATCTTATATTAAACAAAATATAAAATGATCTAATCGGGTCTCTGATTGCCCTATCATAGCAGTTTAGCAGTGCATTTTACTCGCCATTCGACGCGCTTTAAGATGCCGCCTAGCCCAGTACGCTACCTGAAGTAGGAGCGACGTAAGTTGAACAAATGTGATAGAATTACGCTGAATTCTTATATTAACCGTAATATAAAATGATATAATCGGGTCTCTGTTTGCCCTATCATAGAAGTTTAATAGTGCATTTTACTCGCCATTTCATGTGCTTTAAGGTGCCGCATAGCCCCATACGCTATCTGGAATAGGAGCGACGTAAATTGAACAAATGTGATAGAATTTCCCCGAATTCTTATATTAACCTTAATGTAAAATGATCTAATCGGGTCTCTGTTCGCCCTACCATAGAAGTCTAATAGTGCATTTCACTCGCCATTTCATGCGCTTTGAGATGCCGGTTAGCACAATACGCTATTTGAAATAGGGGCGACGTAAATTGAACAAATGTGATAGAATTACGCTGAATTCTTATATTAACCGTAATATAAAATGATCTAATCGGGTCTCTGTTTGCCTTATCCTAGAAGTTTAATAGTGCATTTTACTCGCCATTTCATGAGCTTTGAGATGCCGCTTAGCCCAATACGCTATCTGAAATAGGAGCGAGGTAAATTGAACAAATGTGATAGAATTTTGCTGAATGCTTGAATTAACCACAATATAAAATGATCTAATCGGGTCTCTGTTTGCCCTACCCTAGTAGTTTAATTGTGCATTTTACTCGCCATTTCATGCGCTTTGAGATGCCGCTTATCCCAATACGCTATCTGAAATAGGAGCGACGTAAGTTGAACAAATGTGATAGAATTTCGCTGAATTCTTATATGAACCAAAATATAAAATGATCTAATCGGGTCTCTGTTTGCCTTATCCTAAAAGTTTAGTATTGCATTTTACTCGCCATTTAATGCGCTTTGAGATGCCGCTTAGCCCAACACGCTATCTGAAATAGGAGCGACGTAAATTGAACAAATGTGATAGAATTTTGCTGAATGCTTAAATTAACCACAATATAAAATGATCTAATCGGGTCTCTGTTTGCCCTACCCTAGTAGTTGAATTGTGCATTTTACTCGCCATTTCATGCGCTTTGAGATGCCGCTTAGCCCAACACGCTATCTGAAATAGGAGCGACGTAAACTGAACAAATGTGATAGAATTTCCCTGAAATCTTATATTAAACAAAATATGAAATGATCTAATCGGGTCTCTGATTGCCCTATCATTGAAGTTTAGTAGTGCATTCTACTCGCCATTCCACGCGCTTTAAGATGCCGCATAGCCCAGTACGCTATCTCAAATAGGAGCGACGTAAATTGAACAAATGTGATAAAATTTTGCTGACATCTTAAATTAACCATAATATAAAATGATCTAATCGGGTCTCTGTTTGCCTTATCCTAAAAGTTTAATAGGGCATTTTACTCGCCATTTCATGCGCTTTGAAATGCCGCTTAGCCCAATACGCTATCTGAAATAGGAGCGACGTAAATTGAACAAGTGTGAAAGAACTTCACTGAATTCTTAAATTAACCATAATATAAAATGATCTAATCGGGTATCTGTTTGACCTACCCTAGAAGTTTAATAGTGCATTTTACTCGCCATTTCATGTGCTTTGAGATGCCGCTTAGCGTAATACGCTATCTGAAATAGAAGCGACGTAAATTGAACAAATGTGATAGAATTTTGCTGAATTCTTAAATTAACCATAATATTAGATGATGTAATCGGGTCTCTGCTTGCCCTACCCTAGAAGTTTAATAGTGCATTTTACTCGCCATTTCATGCGCTTTGAGATGCCGCTTAGCCCAATACGCTATCTGAAATAGGAGCGACGTAAATTGAACAAATGTGATAGAATTTTGCTGAATTCCTAAATTATCCATAATATAAAATGATCTAATCGGGTCTCTGCTTGCCGTACCCTAGAAGTTTAATAGTGCATTTTAGTCGCCATTTCATGCGCTTTGAGATGCCGCTTCGCCCAATACGCTATCTGAAATAGGAGCGACGTAAATTAAACAAATGTGATAGAATTTCCCTGAAATCTTATATTAAACAAAATATAAAATGATCTAATCGGGTCTCTGATTGCCCTATCATAGAAGTTTAGCAGTGCATTTTACTCGCCATTCGACGCGCTTTAAGGTGCCGCCTAGCCCAGTACGCTACCTGAAGTAGGAGCGACGTAAGTTGAACAAATGTGATAGAATTACGCTGAATTCTTATATTAACCGTAATATAAAATGATATAATCGGGTCTCTGTTTGCCCTATCATAGAAGTTTAATAGTGCATTTTACTCGCCATTTCATGTGCTTTAAGGTGCCGCATAGCCCCATACGCTATCTGGAATAGGAGCGACGTAAATTGAACAAATGTGATAGAATTTCCCCGAATTCTTATATTAACCTTAATGTAAAATGATCTAATCGGGTCTCTGTTCGCCCTACCATAGAAGTCTAATAGTGCATTTCACTCGCCATTTCATGCGCTTTGAGATGCCGGTTAGCACAATACGCTATTTGAAATAGGGGCGACGTAAATTGAACAAATGTGATAGAATTACGCTGAATTCTTATATTAACCGTAATATAAAATGATCTAATCGGGTCTCTGTTTGCCTTATCCTAGAAGTTTAATAGTGCATTTTACTCGCTATTTCATGAGCTTTGAGATGCCGCTTAGCCCAATACGCTATCTGAAATAGGAGCGAGGTAAATTGAACAAATGTGATAGAATTTTGCTGAATGCTTGAATTAACCACAATATAAAATGATCTAATCGGGTCTCTGTTTGCCCTACCCTAGTAGTTTAATTGTGCATTTTACTCGCCATTTCATGCGCTTTGAGATGCCGCTTATCCCAATACGCTATCTGAAATAGGAGCGACGTAAGTTGAACAAATGTGATAGAATTTCGCTGAATTCTTATATGAACCAAAATATAAAATGATCTAATCGGGTCTCTGTTTGCCTTATCCTAAAAGTTTAGTATTGCATTTTACTCGCCATTTAATGCGCTTTGAGATGCCGCTTAGCCCAACACGCTATCTGAAATAGGAGCGACGTAAATTGAACAAATGTGATAGAATTTTGCTGAATGCTTAAATTAACCACAATATAAAATGATCTAATCGGGTCTCTGTTTGCCCTACCCTAGTAGTTTAATTGTGCATTTTACTCGCCATTTCATGCGCTTTGAGATGCCGCTTATCCCAATACGCTATCTGAAATAGGAGCGACGAAAGTTGAACAAATGTGATAGAATTTCGCTGAATTCTTATATGAACCAAAATATAAAATGATCTAATCGTGTCTCTGTTTGCCTTATCCTAGAAGTTTAGTATTGCATTTTACTCGCCATTTCATGCGCTTTGAGATGCCGCATAGCCCAGTACGCTATCTGAAATAGGAGCGACGTAAATTGAACAAATGTGATAAAATTTAGCTGAAATCTTATATTAACCAAAATATAAAATGATCTAATCTGGCCTCTGATTGCCCTAGCATAGAAGTTTAATAGTGCATTTTACTCGCCATTCCGCGCGCTTTAAGATGCCGCATAGTACAGTTCGCTATCTGAAATATGAGCGACGTAAATTGAACAAATGTGATAGAATTTTGCTGAATTCTTAAATTAACCATAATATTAGATGATGTAATCGGGTCTCTGCTTGCCCTACCCTAGAAGTTTAATAGTGCATTTTACTCGCCATTTCATGCGCTTTGAGATGCCGCTTAGCCCAATACGCTATCTGAAATAGGAGCGACGTAAATTGAACAAATGTGATAGAATTTTGCTGAATTCCTAAATTATCCATAATATAAAATGATCTAATCGGGTCTCTGCTTGCCGTACCCTAGAAGTTTAATAGTGCATTTTAGTCGCCATTTCATGCGCTTTGAGATGCCGCTTCGCCCAATACGCTATCTGAAATAGGAGCGACGTAAATTAAACAAATGTGATAGAATTTCCCTGAAATCTTATATTAAACAAAATATAAAATGATCTAATCGGGTCTCTGATTGCCCTATCATAGAAGTTTAGCAGTGCATTTTACTCGCCATTCGACGCGCTTTAAGGTGCCGCCTAGCCCAGTACGCTACCTGAAGTAGGAGCGACATAAGTTGAACAAATGTGATAGAATTTCGCTGAATTCTTATATGAACCAAAATATAAAATGATCTAATCGTGTCTCTGTTTGCCTTATCCTAAAAGTTTAGTATTGCATTTTACTCGCCATTTCATGCGCTTTGAGATGCCGCATAGCCCAGTACGCTATCTGAAATAGGAGCGACGTAAATTGAACAAATGTGATAAAATTTAGCTGAAATCTTATATTAACCAAAATATAAAATGATCTAATCTGGCCTCTGATTGCCCTAGCATAGAAGTTTAATAGTGCATTTTACTCGCCATTCCGCGCGCTTTAAGATGCCGCATAGTACAGTTCGCTATCTGAAATATGAGCGACGTAAATTGAACAAATGTGATAGAATTTCGCTGAATTCTTATATTAACCAAAATATAAAATGATCTAATCGGGTGTCTGTTTGCCTTATCCTAGAAGTTTAATAGAGCATTTTACTCGCCATTCCGCGCACTTTAAGATGCCGCCTAGCCCAGTACGCTACCTGAAATAGGAGCGACGTAAGTTGAACAAATGTGATAGAATTACGCTGAATTCTTATATTAACCGTAATATAAAATGATCTAATCGGGTCTCTGTTTGCCTTATCCTAGAAGTTTAGTATTGCATCTTACTCGCCATTTCATGCGCTTTGAGATGCCGCTTAGCCCAATACGCTATCTGAAATAGGAGCGACGTAAATTGAACAAATGTGATAGAATTTCGCTAAATTCTTAAATTAACTATAATATAAAATGATCTAATCGGGTCACTGATTGCCCTACCCTAGAAGTTTAATAGTGCATTTTACTCGCCATTTCATGCGCTTTGAGATGCCGCTTAGCCCAATACGCTATCTGAAATAGGAGCGACGTAAGTTGAAAAAATGTGATACAGTTTCGCTGAATTCTTTTATGAACCATAATGTAAAATGATCTAATCGGGTCTCTGTTCTCCCTAGCCTAGAAGTTTAATAGTGCATTTTATTCTCCATTTCATGCGCTTTGAAATGCCGCTTATCCCAATACGCTATCTGAAATAGGAGCGACGTAAATTGAACAAATGCGATAGAATTTCCCTGAAATCTTATATTAAACAAAATATAAAATGATCTAATCGGGTCTCTGATTGTCCTATCATAGAAGTTTAGTAGTGCATTTTACTCGCCATTCCACGCGCTTTAAGATGCCGCCTAGCCCAGTACGCTACCTGAAATAGGAGCGACGTAAGTTGAACAAATGTGATAGAATTACGCTGAGTTCTTATATTAACCGTAATATAAAATGATATAATCGGGTTTCTGTTTGCCCTATCATAGAAGTTTAATTGTTCATTTTACTCGCCATTTCATGTGCTTTAAGGTGCCGCATAGCCCAATACGCTATCTGGAATAGGAGCGACGTAAATTGAACAAATGTGATAGAATTTCCCTGAATTCTTATATTAACCTTAATGTAAAATGATCTAATCGGGTCTCTATTCGCCCTACCATAGAAGTCTAATAGTGCATTTCACTCGCCACTACACGCGCTTTAAGCTGACGCCTAGCCCAGTACGCTATCTGAAATAGGAGCGACGTAAATTGAACAAATGTGATAGAATTTTGCTGAATTCTTAAATTAACCATAATATAAAATGATCTAATCGGGTCTCTGTACGCCCTACCATAGAAATCTAATAGTGCATTTTACTCGCCATTTCATGCGCTTTGAGATGCCGCTTAGCCCAATATGCTATCTGAAATAGGAGCGACGTAAATTGAACAAATGTGATAGAATTTCGTTGAATTCTTAAATTAACGATAATATACAATGATCTAATCGGGTCTCTGTTCGCTCTAGCCTAGAAGTTTAATAGTGCATTTTACTCGCCCTTCCACGCGCTTTAAGATGCCGCCTAGCCCAGTACGCTATCTCAAGCAGGTGCGGCATAAGTTGAACAAATGTGATAGAATTACGCTGAATTCTTATATTATCCGTAATATAAAATGATCTAATCCGGTCTCTGTTTGCCCTACCCTAGAAGTTTAATAGTGCATTTTACTCGCCATTTCATGCGCTTTGAGATGCCGCTTAGCCCAATACGCTATCTGAAATAGGAGCGTCGTAAATTGACCAAATGTGATAGAATTTCGCTGAATTCTGAAATTAACTATAATATAAAATGATCTAATCGGGTCTCTGTTTGCCCTACCCTTGAAGTTTAATAGTGCATTTTACTCGTCATTTCATGCGCTTTGAGATGCCGCTTAGCCCAATACGCTATCTGAAATAGGAGCGACGTAAGTTGAACAAATGTGATAGAATTTCGCTGAATTCTTTTATTAACCATAATGTAAAATGATCTAATCGTGTCTCTGTTCGCCCTAGCCTAGAAGTTTAATAGTGGATGTTACTCGCCATTCCACGCGCATTAAGATGCCGCCTAGCCCAGTACGCTATCTGAAATAGGAGCGACCTAAATTGAACAAATGTGATAGAATTTTGCTGAATTCTTAAATTAACCATAATATAAAATGATCTAATCGGGTCACTGCTTGTCCTACCCTAGAAGTTTAATAGTGCATTTTACTCGTCATTTCATGCGCTTTGAGATGCCGCTTTGCCCAATACGCTATCTGAAATAGGAGCGACGTAAATTGAACGAATGTGATAGTATTTCGCTGAATTCTTAAATTAACCATAATATAAAATGATCTAGTCGGGTCTGAGTTTGCCCTACCCTAGAACTTTAATAGTGCATTTTACTCCTCATTTCATGCGCTTTGAGATGCCGCTTAGCCCAATACGCTATCTGAAATAGGAGCGACGTAAATTGAACGAATGTGATAGTATTTCGCTGAATTCTTAAATTAACCATAATATAAAATGATCTAGTCGGGTCTCTGTTTGCCCTACCCTAGGACTTTAATAGTGCATTTTACTCGACATTTCATGCGCTTTGAGGTGCCGCTTAGCCCAATACGCTATCTGAAATAGGAGCGACGTAAATTGAACAAATGTGATAGAATTTCGTTGAATTCTTAAATTAACGATAATATACAATGATCTAATCGGGTCTCTGTTCGCTCTAGCCTAGAAGTTTAATAGTGCATTTTACTCGCCCTTCCACGCGCTTTAAGATGCCGCCTAGCCCAGTACGCTATCTCAAGCAGGTGCGGCATAAGTTGAACAAATGTGATAGAATTACGCTGAATACTTATATTATCCGTAATATAAAATGATCTAATCCGGTCTCTGTTTGCCCTACCCTAGAAGTTTAATAGTGCATTTTACTCGCCATTTCATGCGCTTTGAGATGCCGCTTAGCCCAATACGCTATCTGAAATAGGAGCGTCGTAAATTGACCAAATGTGATAGAATTTCGCTGAATTCTGAAATTAACTATAATATAAAATGGTCTAATCGGGTCTCTGTTTGCCCTACCCTAGAAGTTTAATAGTGCATTTTACTCGCCATTTCATGCGCTTTGAGATGCCGCTTAGCCCAATACGCTATCTGAAATAGGAGCGACGTAAGTTGAACAAATGTGATAGAATTTCGCTGAATTCTTTTATTAACCATAATGTAAAATGATCTAATCGTGTCTCTGTTCGCCCTAGCCTAGAAGTTTAATAGTGGATGTTACTCGCCATTCCACGCGCATTAAGATGCCGCCTAGCCCAGTACGCTATCTGAAATAGGAGCGACCTAAATTGAACAAATGTGATAGAATTTTGCCGAATTCTTAAATTAACCATAATATAAAATGATCAAATCGGGTCACTGCTTGTCCTACCGTAGAAGTTTAATAGAGCATTTTACTCGTCATTTCGTGCGCTATGAGATGCCGCTTTGCCCAATACGCTATCTGAAATAGGAGCGACGTAAATTGGACGAATGTGATAGTATTTCGCTGAATTCTTAAATTAACCATAATATAAAATGATCTAGTCGGGTCTCTGTTTGCCCTACCCTAGAACTTTAATAGTGCATTTTACTCGACATTTCATGCGCTTTGAGATGGCGCTTAGCCCAATACGCTATCTGAAATAGGAGCGACGTAAATTGAACAAATGTGATAGAATTTCGTTGAATTCTTAAATTAACCATAATATACAATGATCTAATCGGTTCTCTGTTCGCCCTAGCCTAGATGTTTAATAGTGCATTTTACTCGCCCTTCCACGCGCTTTAAGATGCCGCCTAGCCCAGTACGCTATCGCAAGCAGGTGCGGCGTAAGTTGAACAAATGTGATAGAATTACGCTGAATTCTTATAATATCCGTAATATAAAATGATCTAATCGGGTCTCTGTTCGCCCTAGCCTAGAAGTATAATAGTGCATTTTACTCGCCATTTCAGGCGCTTTGAGATGCCGCTTAGCCCAATACGCTATCTGAAATAGGAGCGTCGTAAATTGAACAAATGTGATAGAATTTCGCTGAATTCTGAAATTAACTATAATATAAAATGATCTAATCGGGTCTCTGTTTGCCCTACCCTAGAAGTTTAATAGTGCATTTTAGTCGCCATTTCATGCGCTTTGAGATGCCGCCTAGCCCAGTACGCTATCTGAAATAGGAGCGACGTAAATTGAACCAATGTGATAGTATTTCGCTGAATTCTTAAATTAACCATAATATAAAATGATCTAGTCGGGTCTCTGTTTGCCCTACCCTAGAACTTTAATAGTGCATTTTACTCGACATTTCATACGCTTTGAGGTGCCGCTTAGCCCAATACGCTATCTGAAATAGGAGCGACGTAAATTGAACAAATGTGATAGAATTTCGTTGAATTCTTAAATTAACCATAATATACAATGATCTAATCGGGTCTCTGTTCGCCCTAGCCTAGAAGTTTAATAGTGCATTTTACTCGCCATTTCAGGCGCTTTGAGATGCCGCTTAGCCCAATACGCTATCTGAAATAGGAGCGTCGTAAATTGAACAAATGTGATAGAATTTCGCTGAATTCTGAAATTAACTATAATATAAAATGATCTAATCGGGTCTCTGTTTGCCCTACCCTAGAAGTTTAATAGTGCATTTTAGTCGCCATTTCATGCGCCTTGAGATGCCGCCTAGCCCAGTACGCTATCTGAAATAGGAGCGACGTAAATTGAACGAATGTGATAGTATTTCGCTGAATTCTTAAATTAACCATAATATAAAATGATCTAGTCGGGTCTCTGTTTGCCCTACCCTAGAACTTTAATAGTGCATTTTACTCGACATTTCATACGCTTTGAGGTGCCGCTTAGCCCAATACGCTATCTGAAATAGGAGCGACGTAAATTGAACAAATGTGATAGAATTTCGTTGAATTCTTAAATTAACCATAATATACAATGATCTAATCGGGTCTCTGTTCGCCCTAGCCTAGAAGTATAATAGTGCATTTTACTCGCCATTCCACGCGCTTTAAGATGCCGCCTAGCCCAGTACGCTATCAGAAATAGGAGCGACGTAAATTGAACAAATGTGATAGAATTTTGCTGAATTCTTAAATTATCCATAATATAAAATGATCTAATCGGGTCTCTGTTTGCCCTACCCTAGAAGTTTAATAGTGCATTTTACTCGTCATTTCATGCGCTTTGAGATGCCGCGTTGCCCAATACGCTATCTGAAATAGGAGCGACGTAAATTGAACGAATGTGATAGTATTTCGCTGAATTCTTAAATTAACCATAATATGAAGTGATCTAGTCGGGTCTCTGTTTGCCCTACACTAGAACATTAATAGTGCATTTTACTCCTCATTTCATGCGCTTTGAGATACCGCTTAGCCCAATACGATATCTGAAATAGGAGCGACGTAAATTGAGCAAATGTGATAGAATTTCGCTGAATTCTTGTATTAACCATAATGTAAAATGATCTAATCGCGTCTCTGTTCGCCCGAGCCTAGAAGTTTAATAGTGCATTTTACTCGCCATTTCATGCGCTTTGAGATGCCGCCTAGCCCAGTACGCTATCTCAAGCAGGTGCGGCGTAAGTTGAACAAATGTGATAGAGTTACGCTGAATTCTTATATTATCCGTAATATAAAATGATCTAATCGGGTCTCTGTTTGCCCTACCCTAGAAGTTTAGTAGTGCATTTTACTCGCCCTTCCACGCGGTTTAAGATGCCGCCTAGCCCAGTACGCTATCTCAAGCAGGTGCGGCGTAAGTTGAACAAATGTGATAGAATTACGCTGAATTCTTATATTATCCGTAATATAAAATGATCTAATCGGGTCTCTGTTTGCCCTACCCTAGAAGTTTAGTAGTGCATTTTACTCGCCATTCCACGCGCTTTAAGATGCCGCCTAGCCCAGTACGCTATCAGAAATAGGAGCGACGTAAATTGAACAAATGTGATAGAATTTTGCTGAATTCTTAAATTATCCATAATATAAAATGATCTAATCGGGTCTCTGTTTGCCCTACCCTAGAAGTTTAATAGTGCATTTTACTCGTCATTTCATGCGCTTTGAGATGCCGCGTTGCCCAATACGCTATCTGAAATAGGAGCGACGTAAATTGAACGAATGTGATAGTATTTCGCTGAATTCTTAAATTAACCATAATATGAAGTGATCTAGTCGGGTCTCTGTTTGCCCTACACTAGAACATTAATAGTGCATTTTACTCCTCATTTCATGCGCTTTGAGATACCGCTTAGCCCAATACGATATCTGAAATAGGAGCGACGTAAATTGAGCAAATGTGATAGAATTTCGCTGAATTCTTGTATTAACCATAATGTAAAATGATCTAATCGCGTCTCTGTTCGCCCGAGCCTAGAAGTTTAATAGTGCATTTTACTCGCCATTTCATGCGCTTTGAGATGCCGCTTAGCCCAATACGCTATCTGAAATAGGAGCGACGTAAATTGAACAAATGTGATAGAATTTCGGTGAATTCTTTTATTAATCATAATGTAAAATGATCTAATCGGGTCTCTGTTCGCCCTAGCCTAGAAGTTTAATAGTGGATGTTACTCGCCATTCCACGCGCATTAAGATGCCGCCTAGCCCAGTACGCTATCTGAAATAGGAGCGACCTAAATTGAACAAATGTGATAGAATTTTGCTGAATTCTTAAATTAACCATAATATAAAATGATCTAATCGGGTCTCTGTTTGCCCTACCCTAGAAGTTTAATAGTGCATTTTACTCGCCATTTCATGCGCTTTGAGATGCCGCTTAGCCCAATACGCTATCTGAAATAGGAGCGACGTAAGTTGAACAAATGTGATAGAATTTCGCTAAATTCTTTTATTAACCATAATGTAAAATGATCTAATCGTGTCTCTGTTCGCCCTAGCCTAGAAGTTTAATAGTGGATGTTACTCGCCATTCCACGCGCATTAAGATGCCGCCTAGCCCAGTACGCTATCTGAAATAGGAGCGACCTAAATTGAACAAATGTGATAGAATTTCGTTGAATTCTTAAATTAACCATAATATACAATGATCTAATCGGGTCTCTGTTTGCCCTACCCTAGAACATTAATAGTGCATTTTACTCGACATTTCATACGCTTTGAGGTGCCGCTTAGCCCAATACGCTATCTGAAATAGGAGCGACGTAAATTGAACAAATGTGATAGAATTTCGTTGAATTCTTAAATTAACCATAATATACAATGATCTAATCGGGTCTCTGTTCGCCCTAGCCTAGAAGTTTAATAGTGCATTTTACTCGCCCTTCCACGCGGTTTAAGATGCCGCCTAGCCCAGTACGCTATCTCAAGCAGGTGCGGCGTAAGTTGAACAAATGTGATAGAATTACGCTGAATTCTTATATTATCCGTAATATAAAATGATCTAATCGGGTCTCTGTTTGCCCTACCCTAGAAGTTTAGTAGTGCATTTTACTCGCCATTCCACGCGCTTTAAGATGCCGCCTAGCCCAGTACGCTATCAGAAATAGGAGCGACGTAAATTGAACAAATGTGATAGAATTTTGCTGAATTCTTAAATTATCCATAATATAAAATGATCTAATCGGGTCTCTGTTTGCCCTACCCTAGAAGTTTAATAGTGCATTTTACTCGTCATTTCATGCGCTATGAGATGCCGCGTTGCCCAATACGCTATCTGAAATAGGAGCGACGTAAATTGAACGAATGTGATAGTATTTCGCTGAATTCTTAAATTAACCATAATATGAAGTGATCTAGTCGGGTCTCTGTTTGCCCTACACTAGAACATTAATAGTGCATTTTACTCCTCATTTCATGCGCTTTGAGATACCGCTTAGCCCAATACGATATCTGAAATAGGAGCGACGTAAATTGAGCAAATGTGATAGAATTTCGCTGAATTCTTGTATTAACCATAATGTAAAATGATCTAATCGGGTCTCTGTTCGCCCCAGCCTAGAAGTTTAATAGTGCATTTTACTCGCCATTTCATGCGCTTTGAGATGCCGCTTAGCCCAATACGCTATCTGAAATAGGAGCGACGTAAATTGAACAAATGTGATAGAATTTCGGTGAATTCTTTTATTAATCATAATGTAAAATGATCTAATCGGGTCTCTGTTCGCCCTAGCCTAGAAGTTTAATAGTGGATGTTACTCGCCATTCCACGCGCATTAAGATGCCGCCTAGCCCAGTACGCTATCTGAAATAGGAGCGACCTAAATTGAACAAATGTGATAGAATTTTGCTGAATTCTTAAATTAACCATAATATAAAATGATCTAATCGGGTCTCTGTTTGCCCTACCCTAGAAGTTTAATAGTGCATTTTACTCGCCATTTCATGCGCTTTGAGATGCCGCTTAGCCCAATACGCTATCTGAAATAGGAGCGACGTAAGTTGAACAAATGTGATAGAATTTCGCTAAATTCTTTTATTAACCATAATGTAAAATGATCTAATCGTGTCTCTGTTCGCCCTAGCCTAGAAGTTTAATAGTGGATGTTGCTCGCCATTCCACGCGCATTAAGATGCCGCCTAGCCCAGTACGCTATCTGAAATAGGAGCGACCTAAATTGAACAAATGTGATAGAATTTTGCTGAATTCTTAAATTAACCATAATATAAAATGATCTAATCGGGTCACTGCTTGTCCTACCCTAGAAGTTTAATAGTGCATTTTACTCGTCATTTCATGCGCTTTGATTTGCCTCTTTGCCCAATAAGCTATCTGAAACAGGAGCGACGTAAATTGAACGAATGTGATAGTATTTCGCTGAATTCTTAAATTAACCATAATATAAAATGATCTAATCGGGTCACTGCTTGTCCTACCCTAGAAGTTTAATAGTGCATTTTACTCGTCATTTCATGCGCTTTGATTTGCCTCTTTGCCCAATAAGCTATCTGAAACAGGAGCGACGTAAATTGAACGAATGTGATAGTATTTCGCTGAATTCTTTTATTAACCATAATGTAAAATGATCTAATCGGGTCTCTGTTCGCCCCAGCCTAGAAGTTTAATAGTGCATTTTACTCGCCATTTCATGCGCTTTGAGATGCCGCTTAGCCCAATACGCTATCTGAAATAGGAGCGACGTAAATTGAATAAATGTGATAGAATTTCGCTGAATTCTTATATTAACCAAAATATAAAATGATCTAATCGGGTCTCTGAGTGCCCTATCATAGAAGTTTAATAGTGCATTTTACTCGCCATTCCACGCGCTTTAAGCAGACGCCTAGCCCAGTACGCTATCTGAAATAGGAGCGACGTAAATTGAACAAATGTGATAGAATTTTGCTGAATTCTTAAATTAACCATAATATAAAATGATCTAATCGGGTCTCTGTTTGCCCTACCCTAGAAGTTTAATAGTGCATTTTACTCGCCATTTCATGCGCTTTGAGATGCCGCTTAGCCCAATACACTATCTGAAATAGGAGCGACGTAAATTGAACAAATGTGATAGAATTTCGGTCAATTCTTTTATTAACCATAATGTAAAATGATCTAATCGGGTCTCTGTTCGCCCTAGCCTAGAAGTTTAATAGTGGATGTTACTCGCCATTCCACGCGCATTAAGATGCCGCCTAGCCCAGTACGCTATCTGAAATAGGAGCGACCTAAATTGAACAAATGTGATAGAATTTGGCTGAATTCTTATATAAACCAAAATATAAAATGATCTAATCGGGTCACTGCTTGTCCTACCCTAGAAGTTTAATAGTGCATTTTACTCGTCATTTCATGAGCTTTGAGATGCCTCTTTGCCCAATACGCTATCTGAAATAGGAGCAACGTAAATTGAACAAATGTGATAGAATTTCGCTGAATTCTTAAATTAACCATAATATAAAATGATCTAATCGGGTCTCTGTTTGCCCTACCCTAGAAGTTTAATAGTGCATTTTACTCGCCATTTCATGCGCTTTGAGATGCCGCTTAGCCCAATACGCTATCTGAAATAGGAGCGACGTAAATTGAACAAATGTGATAGAATTTCGGTGGATTCTTTTATTAACCATAATGTAAAATGATCTAATCGGGTCTCTGTTCGCCCTAGCCTAGAAGTTTAATAGTGGATGTTACTCGCCATTCCACGCGCATTAAGATGCCGCCTAGCCCAGTACGCTATCTGAAATAGGAGCGACCTAAATTGAACAAATGTGATAGAATTTTGCTGAATTCTTAAATTAACCATAATATAAAATGATCTAATCGGGTCACTGCTTGTCCTACCCTAGAAGTTTAATAGTGCATTTTACTCGTCATTTCATGCGCTTTGATTTGCCTCTTTGCCCAATAAGCTATCTGAAACAGGAACGACGTAAATTGAACGAATGTGATAGTATTTCGCTGAATTCTTAAATTAACCATAATATAAAATGATCTAATCGGGTCACTGCTTGTCCTACCCTAGAAGTTTAATAGTGCATTTTACTCGTCATTTCATGCGCTTTGATTTGCCTCTTTGCCCAATAAGCTATCTGAAACAGGAGCGACGTAAATTGAACGAATGTGATAGTATTTCGCTGAATTCTTTTATTAACCATAATGTAAAATGATCTAATCGGGTCTCTGTTCGCCCCAGCCTAGAAGTTTAATAGTGCATTTTACTCGCCATTTCATGCGCTTTGAGATGCCGCTTAGCCCAATACGCTATCTGAAATAGGAGCGACGTAAATTGAATAAATGTGATAGAATTTCGCTGAATTCTTATATTAACCAAAATATAAAATGATCTAATCGGGTCTCTGAGTGCCCTATCATAGAAGTTTAATAGTGGATGTTACTCGCCATTCCACGCGCATTGAGATGCCGCCTAGCCCAGTACGCTATCTGAAATAGGAGCGACCTAAATTGAACAAATGTGATAGAATTTTGCTGAATTCATAAATTAACCGTAATATAAAATGATCTAATCGGGTCTCTGTTTGCCGTACCCTAGAAGTTTAATAGTGCATTTTACTCGCCATGTCATGCGCTTTGAGATGCCGCTTAGCCCAATACGCTATCTGAAATAGGAGCGACGTAAGTTGAACAAATGTGATAGAATTTCGCTTAATTCTTTTATTAACCATAATGTAAAATGATCTAATCGTGTCTCTGTTCGCCCTAGCCTAGAAGTTTAATAGTGGATGTTACTCGCCATTCCACGCGCATTAAGATGCCGCCTAGCCCAGTACGCTATCTGAAATAGGAGCGACCTAAATTGAACAAATGTGATAGTATTTCGCTGAATTCTTAAATTAACCATAATATAAAATGATCTAGTCGGGTCTCTGTTCGGCCTACCCTAGAACTTTAATATTGCATTTTACTCCTCATTTCATGCGCTTTGAGGTGCCGCTTAGCCCAATACGCTATCTGAAATAGGAGCGACGTAAATTGAACAAATGTGATAGAATTTGGCTGAATTCTTATATAAACCAAAATATAAAATGATCTAATCGGGTCTCTGATTGCCCTATCATAGAAGTTTAATAGTGCATTTTACTCGCCATTCCGCACGCTTTAAGATGCCGCCTAGCCCAGTACGCTATCTGAAATAGGAGCGACGTAAATTGAACAAATGTGATAGAATTTTGCTGAATTCTTGAATTAACCATAATATAAAATGATCTAATCGGGTCTCTGTTTGCCCTACCCTAGAAGTTTAATAGTGCATTTTACTCGCCATTTCATGCGCTTTGAGATGCCGCTTAGCCCAATACGCTATCTGAAATAGGAGCGACGTAAATTGAATAAATGTGATAGAATTTCGCTGAATTCTTATATTAACCAAAATATAAAATGATCTAATCGGGTCTCTGAGTGCCCTATCATAGAAGTTTAATAGTGCATTTTACTCGCCATTCCACGCGCTTTAAGCAGACGCCTAGCCCAGTACGCTATCTGAAATAGGAGCGACGTAAATTGAACAAATGTGATAGAATTTTGCTGAATTCTTAAATTAACCATAATATAAAATGATCTAATCGGGTCTCTGTTTGCCCTACCCTAGAAGTTTAATAATGCATTTTACTCGCCATTTCATGCGCTTTGAGATGCCGCTTAGCCCAATACGCTATCTGAAATAGGAGCGACGTAAATTGAACAAATGTGATAGAATTTCGGTCAATTCTTTTATTAACCATAATGTAAAATGATCTAATCGGGTCTCTGTTCGCCCTAGCCTAGAAGTTCAATAGTGGATGTTACTCGCCATTCCACGCGCATTAAGATGCCGCCTAGCCCAGTACGCTATCTGAAATAGGAGCGACCTAAATTGAACAAATGTGATAGAATTTTGCTGAATTCTTAAATTAACCATAATATAAAATGATCTAATCGGGTCTCTGTTTGCCGTACCCTAGAAGTTTAATAGTGCATTTTACTCGCCATGTCATGCGCTTTGAGATGCCGCTTAGCCCAATACGCTATCTGAAATAGGAGCGACGTAAGTTGAACAAATGTGATAGAATTTCGCTGAATTCTTTTATTAACCATAATGTAAAATGATCTAATCGTGTCTCTGTTCGCTCTAGCCTAGAAGTTTAATAGTGGATGTTACTCGCCATTCCACGCGCATTAAGATGCCGCCTAGCCCAGTACGCTATCTGAAATAGGAGCGACCTAAATTGAACAAATGTGATAGAATTTTGCTGAATTCTTAAATTAACCATAATATAAAATGATCTAGTCGGGTCTCTGTTTGCCCTACCCTAGAACTTTAATAGTGCATTTTACTCCTCATTTCATGCGCTTTGAGGTGCCGCTTAGCCCAATACGCTATCTGGAATAGGAGCGACGTAAATTGAACAAATGTGATAGAATTTCGTTGAATTCTTAAATTAACGATAATATAAAATGATCTAGTCGGGTCTCTGTTTGCCCTACACTAGAACTTTAATAGGGCATTTTACTCCTCATTTCATGCACTTTGAGATACCGCTTAGCCCAATACGATATCTGAAATAGGAGCGACGTAAATTGAACAAATGTGATAGAATTTCGCTGAATTCTTTTATTAACCATAATGTAAATTGATCTAACCGGGTCTCTGTTCGCCCTAGCCTACAACTTTAATAGTGCATTTTATTCGCCATTTCATACGCTTTGAGATGCCGCTTAGCCCAATACGCTATCTGAAATAGGAGCGACGTAAATTGAACAAATGTGATAGAATTTGGCTGAATTCTTATATAAACCAAAATATAAAATGATCTAATCGGGTCACTGCTTGTCCTACCCTAGAAGTTTAATAGTGCATTTTACTCGCCATTTCATGCGCTTTGAGATGCCGCTTAGCCCAATACGCTATCTGAAATAGCAGCGACGTAAATTGAACAAATGTGATAGAATTTCGGTGAATTCTTTTATTAACCATAATGTAAAATGATCTAATCGGGTCTCTGTTCGCCCTAGCCTAGAAGTTTAATAGTGGATGTTACACGCCATTCCACGCGCATTAAGATGCCGCCTAGCCCAGTACGCTATCTGAAATAGGAGCGACGTAAATTGAACAAATGTGATAGAATTTCGGTCAATTCTTTTATTAACCATAATGTAAAATGATCTAATCGGGTCTCTGTTCGCCCTAGCCTAGAAGTTTAATAGTGGATGTTACTCGCCATTCCACGCGCATTAAGATGCCGCCTAGCCCAGTACGCTATCTGAAATAGGAGCGACCTAAATTGAACAAATGTGATAGAATTTTGCTGAATTCTTAAATTAACCATAATATAAAATGATCTAATCGGGTCTCTGTTTGCCGTACCCTAGAAGTTTAATAGTGCATTTTACTCGCCATGTCATGCGCTTTGAGATGCCGCTTAGCCCAATACGCTATCTGAAATAGGAGCGACGTAAGTTGAACAAATGTGATAGAATTTCGCTGAATTCTTTTATTAACCATAATGTAAAATGATCTAATCGTGTCTCTGTTCGCTCTAGCCTAGAAGTTTAATAGTGGATGTTACTCGCCATTCCACGCGCATTAAGATGCCGCCTAGCCCAGTACGCTATCTGAAATAGGAGCGACCTAAATTGAACAAATGTGATAGAATTTTGCTGAATTCTTAAATTAACCATAATATAAAATGATCTAGTCGGGTCTCTGTTTGCCCTACCCTAGAACTTTAATAGTGCATTTTACTCCTCATTTCATGCGCTTTGAGGTGCCGCTTAGCCCAATACGCTATCTGGAATAGGAGCGACGTAAATTGAACAAATGTGATAGAATTTCGTTGAATTCTTAAATTAACGATAATATAAAATGATCTAGTCTGGTCTCTGTTTGCCCTACACTAGAACTTTAATAGGGCATTTTACTCCTCATTTCATGCACTTTGAGATACCGCTTAGCCCAATACGATATCTGAAATAGGAGCGACGTAAATTGAACAAATGTGATAGAATTTCGCTGAATTCTTTTATTAACCATAATGTAAATTGATCTAACCGGGTCTCTGTTCGCCCTAGCCTACAACTTTAATAGTGCATTTTATTCGCCATTTCATACGCTTTGAGATGCCGCTTAGCCCAATACGCTATCTGAAATAGGAGCGACGTAAATTGAACAAATGTGATAGAATTTGGCTGAATTCTTATATAAACCAAAATATAAAATGATCTAATCGGGTCACTGCTTGTCCTACCCTAGAAGTTTAATAGTGCATTTTACTCGCCATTTCATGCGCTTTGAGATGCCGCTTAGCCCAATACGCTATCTGAAATAGCAGCGACGTAAATTGAACAAATGTGATAGAATTTCGGTGAATTCTTTTATTAACCATAATGTAAAATGATCTAATCGGGTCTCTGTTCGCCCTAGCCTAGAAGTTTAATAGTGGATGTTACACGCCATTCCACGCGCATTAAGATGCCGCCTAGCCCAGTACGCTATCTGAAATAGGAGCGACGTAAATTGAACAAATGTGATAGAATTTCGGTGAATTCTTTTATTAACCATAATGTAAAATGATCTAATCGGGTCTCTGTTCGCCCTAGCCTAGAAGTTTAATAGTGGATGTTACTCGCCATTCCACGCGCATTAAGATGCCGCCTAGCCCAGTACGCTATCTGAAATAGGAGCGACCTAAATTGAACAAATGTGATAGAATTTTGCTGAATTCATAAATTAACCATAATATAAAATGATCTAATCGGGTCTCTGTTTGCCGTACCCTAGAAGTTTAATAGTGCATTTTACTCGCCATGTCATGCGCTTTGAGATGCCGCTTAGCCCAATACGCTATCTGAAATAGGAGCGACGTAAGTTGAACAAATGTGATAGAATTTCGCTGAATTCTTTTATTAACCATAATGTAAAATGATCTAATCGTGTCTCTGTTCGCCCTAGCCTAGAAGTTTAATAGTGGATGTTACTCGCCATTCCACGCGCATTAAGATGCCGCCTAGCCCAGTACGCTATCTGAAATAGGAGCGACCTAAATTGAACAAATGTGATAGAATTTTGCTGAATTCTTAAATTAACCATAATATAAAATGATCTAATCGGGTCACTGCTTGTCCTACCCTAGAAGTTTAATAGTGCATTTTACTCGTCATTTCATGCGCTTTGAGATGCCTCTTTGCCCAATACGCTATCTGAAACAGGAGCGACGTAAATTGAACGAATGTGATAGTATTTCGCTGAATTCTTAAATTAACCATAATATAAAATGATCTAGTCGGGTCTCTGTTTGCCCTACCCTAGAACTTTAATAGTGCATTTTACTCCTCATTTCATGCGCTTTGAGATGCCGCTTAGCCCAATACGCTATCTGAAATAGGAGCGACGTAAATTGAACGAATGTGATAGTATTTCGCTGAATTCTCAAATTAACCATAATATAAAATGATCTAGTCGGGTCTCTGTTTGCCCTACCCTAGAACTTTAATAGTGCATTTTACTCGACATTTCAGACGCTTTGAGGTGCCGCTTAGCCCAATACGCTATCTGAAATAGGAGCGACGTAAATTGAACAAATGTGATAGAATTTCGTTGAATTCTTAAATTAACCATAATATACAATGATCTAATCGGGTCTCTGTTCGCCCTAGCCTAGAAGTTTAATAGTGCATTTTACTCGCCCTTCCACGCGGTTTAAGATGCCGCTTAGCCCAGTACGCTATCTCAAGCAGGTGCGGCGTAAGTTGAACAAATGTGATAGAATTACGCTGAATTCTTATATTATCCGTAATATAAAATGATCTAATCGGGTCTCTGTTTGCCCTACCCTAGAAGTTTAGTAGTGCATTTTACTCGCCATTCCACGCGCTTTAAGATGCCGCCTAGCCCAGTACGCTATCAGAAATAGGAGCGACGTAAATTGAACAAATGTGATAGAATTTTGCTGAATTCTTAAATTATCCATAATATAAAATGATCTAATCGGGTCTCTGTTTGCCCTACCCTAGAAGTTTAATAGTGCATTTTACTCGTCATTTCTTGCGCTTTGAGGTGCCGCGTTGCCCAATACGCTATCTGAAATAGGAGAGACGTAAATTGAACGAATGTGATAGTATTTCGCTGAATTCTTAAATTAACCATAATATGAAGTGATCTAGTCGGGTCTCTGTTTGCCCTACACTAGAACATTAATAGTGCATTTTACTCCTCATTTCATGCGCTTTGAGATACCGCTTAGCCCAATAGGATATCTGAAATAGGAGCGACGTAAATTGAGCAAATGTGATAGAATTTCGCTGAATTCTTGTATTAACCATAATGTAAAATGATCTAATCGGGTCTCTGTTCGCCCCAGCCTAGAAGTTTAATAGTGCATTTTACTCGCCATTTCATGCGCTTTGAGATGCCGCTTAGCCCAATACGCTATCTGAAATAGGAGCGACGTAAATTGAACAAATGTGATAGAATTTCGGTGAATTCTTTTATTAATCATAATGTAAAATGATCTAATCGGGTCTCTGTTCGCCCTAGCCTAGAAGTTTAATAGTGGATGTTACTCGCCATTCCACGCGCATTAAGATGCCGCCTAGCCCAGTACGCTATCTGAAATAGGAGCGACCTAAATTGAACAAATATGATAGAATTTTGCTGAATTCTTAAATTAACCATAATATAAAATGATCTAATCGGGTCTCTGTTTGCCCTACCCTAGAAGTTTAATAGTGCATTTTACTCGCCATTTCATGCGCTTTGAGATGCCGCTTAGCCCAATACGCTATCTGAAATAGGAGCGACGTAAGTTGAACAAATGTGATAGAATTTCGCTAAATTCTTTTATTAACCATAATGTAAAATGATCTAATCGTGTCTCTGTTCGCCCTAGCCTAGAAGTTTAATAGTGGATGTTACACGCCATTCCACGCGCATTAAGATGCCGCCTAGCCCAGTACGCTATCTGAAATAGGAGCGACGTAAATTGAACAAATGTGATAGAATTTCGGTGAATTCTTTTATTAACCATAATGTAAAATGATCTAATCGGGTCTCTGTTCGCCCTAGCCTAGAAGTTTAATAGTGGATGTTACTCGCCATTCCACGCGCATTAAGATGCCGCCTAGCCCAGTACGCTATCTGAAATAGGAGCGACCTAAATTGAACAAATGTGATAGAATTTTGCTGAATTCATAAATTAACCATAATATAAAATGATCTAATCGGGTCTCTGTTTGCCGTACCCTAGAAGTTTAATAGTGCATTTTACTCGCCATGTCATGCGCTTTGAGATGCCGCTTAGCCCAATACGCTATCTGAAATAGGAGCGACGTAAGTTGAACAAATGTGATAGAATTTCGCTGAATTCTTTTATTAACCATAATGTAAAATGATCTAATCGTGTCTCTGTTCGCCCTAGCCTAGAAGTTTAATAGTGGATGTTACTCGCCATTCCACGCGCATTAAGATGCCGCCTAGCCCAGTACGCTATCTGAAATAGGAGCGACCTAAATTGAACAAATGTGATAGAATTTTGCTGAATTCTTAAATTAACCATAATATGAAATGATCTAATCGGGTCTCTGTTTGCCCTACCCTAGAAGTTTAATAGTGCATTTTAGTCGCCATTTCATGCGCTTTGAGATGCCGCTTAGCCCAATACGCTATCTGAAATAGGAGCGACGTAAGTTGAACAAATGTGATAGAATTTCGCTGAATTCTTTTATTAACCATAATGTAAAATGATCTAATCGTGTCTCTGTCCGCCCTAGCCTAGAAGTTTAATAGTGGATGTTACTCGCCATTCCACGCGCATTAAGATGCCGCCTAGCCTAGTACGCTATCTGAAATAGGAGCGACCTAAATTGAACAAATGTGATAGAATTTTGCTGAATTCTTAAATTAACCATAATATGAAATGATCTAATCGGGTCTCTGTTTGCCCTACCCTAGAAGTTTAATAGTGCATTTTAGTCGCCATTTCATGCGCTTTGAGATGCCGCTTAGCCCAATACGCTATCTGAAATAGGAGCGACGTAAGTTGAACAAATGTGATAGAATTTCGCTGAATTCTTTTATTAACCATAATGTAAAATGATCTAATCGTGTCTCTGTTCGCCCTAGCCTAGAAGTTTAATAGTGGATGTTACTCGCCATTCCACGCGCATTAAGATGCCGCCTAGCCCAGTACGCTATCTGAAATAGGAGCGACCTAAATTGAACAAATGTGATAGAATTTTGCTGAATTCTTAAATTAACCATAATATAAAATGATCTAATCGGGTCACTGCTTGTCCTACCCTAGAAGTTTAATAGTGCATTTTACTCGTCATTTCATGCGCTTTGAGATGCCTCTTTGCCCAATACGCTATCTGAAACAGGAGCGACGTAAATTGAACGAATGTGATAGTATTTCGCTGAATTCTTAAATTAACCATAATATAAAATGATCTAGTCGGGTCTCTGTTTGCCCTACCCTAGAACTTTAATAGGCATTTTACTCCTCATTTCATGCGCTTTGAGATGCCGCTTAGCCCAATACGCTATCTGAAATAGGAGCGACGTAAATTGAACGAATGTGATAGTATTTCGCTGAATTCTTAAATTAACCATAATATAAAATGATCTAGTCGGGTCTCTGTTTGCCCTACCCTAGAACTTTAATAGTGCATTTTACTCGACATTTCATACGCTTTGAGGTGCCGCTTAGCCCAATACGCTATCTGAAATAGGAGCGACGTAAATTGAACAAATGTGATAGAATTTCGTTGAATTCTTAAATTAACCATAATATACAATGATCTAATCGGGTCTCTGTTCGCCCTAGCCTAGAAGTTTAATAGTGCATTTTACTCGCCCTTCCACGCGGTTTAAGATGCCGCCTAGCCCAGTACGCTATCTCAAGCAGGTGCGGCGTAAGTTGAACAAATGTGATAGAATTACGCTGAATTCTTATATTATCCGTAATATAAAATGATCTAATCGGGTCTCTGTTTGCCCTACCCTAGAAGTTTAGTAGTGCATTTTACTCGCCATTCCACGCGCTTTAAGATGCCGCCTAGCCCAGTATGCTATCAGAAATAGGAGCGACGTAAATTGAACAAATGTGATAGAATTTTGCTGAATTCTTAAATTATCCATAATATAAAATGATCTAATCGGGTCTCTGTTTGCCCTACCCTAGAAGTTTAATAGTGCATTTTACTCGTCATTTCTTGCGCTTTGAGGTGCCGCGTTGCCCAATACGCTATCTGAAATAGGAGAGACGTAAATTGAACGAATGTGATAGTACTTCGCTGAATTCTTAAATTAACCATAATATGAAGTGATCTAGTCGGGTCTCTGTTTGCCCTACACTAGAACATTAATAGTGCATTTTACTCCTCATTTCATGCGCTTTGAGATACCGCTTAGCCCAATAGGATATCTGAAATAGGAGCGACGTAAATTGAGCAAATGTGATAGAATTTCGCTGAATTCTTGTATTAACCATAATGTAAAATGATCTAATCGGGTCTCTGTTCGCCCTAGCCTAGAAGTTTAATAGTGGATGTTACTCGCCATTCCACGCGCATTAAGATGCCGCCTAGCCTAGTACGCTATCTGAAATAGGAGCGACCTAAATTGAACAAATGTGATAGAATTTTGCTGAATTCTTAAATTAACCATAATATGAAATGATCTAATCGGGTCTCTGTTTGCCCTACCCTAGAAGTTTAATAGTGCATTTTAGTCGCCATTTCATGCGCTTTGAGATGCCGCTTAGCCCAATACGCTATCTGAAATAGGAGCGACGTAAGTTGAACAAATGTGATAGAATTTCGCTGAATTCTTTTATTAACCATAATGTAAAATGATCTAATCGTGTCTCTGTTCGCCCTAGCCTAGAAGTTTAATAGTGGATGTTACTCGCCATTCCACGCGCATTAAGATGCCGCCTAGCCCAGTACGCTATCTGAAATAGGAGCGACCTAAATTGAACAAATGTGATAGAATTTTGCTGAATTCTTAAATTAACCATAATATAAAATGATCTAATCGGGTCACTGCTTGTCCTACCCTAGAAGTTTAATAGTGCATTTTACTCGTCATTTCATGCGCTTTGAGATGCCTCTTTGCCCAATACGCTATCTGAAACAGGAGCGACGTAAATTGAACGAATGTGATAGTATTTCGCTGAATTCTTAAATTAACCATAATATGAAGTGATCTAGTCGGGTCTCTGTTTGCCCTACACTAGAACATTAATAGTGCATTTTACTCCGCATTTCATGCGCTTTGAGATACCGCTTAGCCCAATACGATATCTGAAATAGGAGCGACGTAAATTGAGCAAATGTGATAGAATTTCGCTGAATTCTTGTATCAACCATAATGTAAAATGATCTAATCGGGTCTCTGTTCGCCCCAGCCTAGAAGTTTAATAGTGCATTTTACTCGCCATTTCATGCGCTTTGAGATGCCGCTTAGCCCAATACGCTATCTGAAATAGGAGCGACGTAAATTGAACAAATGTGATAGAATTTCGGTGAATTCTTTTATTAATCATAATGTAAAATGATCTAATCGGGTCTCTGTTCGCCCTAGCCTAGAAGTTTAATAGTGGATGTTACTCGCCATTCCACGCGCATTACGATGCCGCCTAGCCCAGTACGCTATCTGAAATAGGAGCGACCTAAATTGAACAAATGTGATAGAATTTTGCTGAATTCTTAAATTAACCATAATATAAAATGATCTAATCGGGTCTCTGTTTGCCCTACCCTAGAAGTTTAATAGTGCATTTTACTCGCCATTTCATGCGCTTTGAGATGCCGCTTAGCCCAATACGCTATCTGAAATAGGAGCGACGTAAGTTGAACAAATGTGATAGAATTTCGTTGAATTCTTAAATTAACCATAATATACAATGATCTAATCGGGTCTCTGTTCGCCCTAGCCTAGACGTTTAATAGTGCATTTTACTCGCCCTTCCACGCGGTTTAAGATGCCGCTTAGCCCAATACGCTATCTGAAATAGGAGCGACCTAAATTGAACAAATGTGATAGAATTTTGCTGAATTCTTAAATTAACCATAATATAAAATGATCTAATCGGGTCTCTGTTTGCCCTACCCTAGAAGTTTAATAGTTCATTTTACTCGCCATTTCATGCGCTTTGAGATGCCGCTTAGCCCAATACGCTATCTGAAATAGGAGCGACGTAAGTTGAACAAATGTGATAGAATTTCGCTAAATTCTTTTATTAACCATAATGTAAAATGATCTAATCGTGTCTCTGTTCGCCCTAGCCTAGAAGTTTAATAGTGGATGTTACTCGCCATTCCACGCGCATTAAGATGCCGCCTAGCCCAGTACGCTATCTGAAATAGGAGCGACCTAAATTGAACAAATGTGATAGAATTTTGCTGAATTCTTAAATTAACCATAATATAAAATGATCTAATCGGGTCACTGCTTGTCCTACCCTAGAAGTTTAATAGTGCATTTTACTCGTCATTTCATGCGCTTTGATTTGCCTCTTTGCCCAATACGCTATCTGAAACAGGAGCGACGTAAATTCAACGAATGTGATAGAATTTCGCTAAATTCTTTTATTAACCATAATGTAAAATGATCTAATCGTGTCTCTGTTCGCCCTAGCCTAGAAGTTTAATAGTGGATGTTACTCGCCATTCCACGCGCATTAAGATGCCGCCTAGCCCAATACGCTATCCGAAATAGGAGCGACGTAAATTGAATAAATGTGATAGAATTTCGCTGAATTCTTATATTAACCAAAATATAAAATGATCTAATCGGGTCTCTGAGTGCCCTATCATAGAAGTTTAATAGTGCATTTTACTCGCCATTCCACGCGCTTTAAGCAGACGCCTAGCCCAGTACGCTATCTGAAATAGGAGCGACGTAAATTGAACAAATGTGATAGAATTTTGCTGAATTCTTAAATTAACCATAATATAAAATGATCTAACCGGGTCTCTGTTTGCCCTACCCTAGAAGTTTAATAGTGCATTTTACCCGCCATTTCATGCGCTTTGACATGCCGCTTAGCCCAATACGCTATCTGAAATAGGAGCGACGTAAATTGAACAAATGTGATAGAATTTCGGTGAATTCTTTTATTAACCATAATGTAAAATGATCTAATCGGGTCTCTGTTCGCCCTAGCCTAGAAGTTTAATAGTGGATGTTACTCGCCATTCCACGCGCATTAAGATGCCGCCTAGCCCAGTACGCTATCTGAAATAGGAGCGACCTAAATTGAACAAATGTGATAGTATTTCGCTGAATTCTTAAATTAACCATAATATAAAATGATCTAGTCGGGTCTCTGTTCGCCCTACCCTAGAACTTTAATAGTGCATTTTACTCCTCATTTCATGCGCTTTGAGGTGCCGCTTAGCCCAATACGCTATCTGAAATAGGAGCGACGTAAATTGAACAAATGTGATAGAATTTGGCTGAATTCTTATATAAACCAAAATATAAAATGATCTAATCGGGTCTCTGATTGCCCTATCATAGAAGTTTAATAGTGCATTTTACTCGCCATTCCGCACGCTTTAAGATGCCGCCTAGCCCAGTACGCTATCTGAAATAGGAACGACGTAAATTGAACAAATGTGATAGAATTTTGCTGAATTCTTGAATTAACCATAATATAAAATGATCTAATCGGGTCTCTGTTTGCCCTACCCTAGAAGTTTAATAGTGCATTTTACTCGCCATTTCATGCGCTTTGAGATGCCGCTTAGCCCAATACGCTATCTGAAATAGGAGCGACGTAAATTGAATAAATGTGATAGAATTTCGCTGAATTCTTATATTAACCAAAATATAAAATGATCTAATCGGGTCTCTGAGTGCCCTATCATTGAATTTTAATAGTGCATTTTACTCGCCATTCCACGCGCTTTAAGCAGACGCCTAGCCCAGTACGCTATCTGAAATAGGAGCGACGTAAATTGAACAAATGTGATAGAATTTTGCTGAATTCTTAAATTAACCATAATATAAAATGATCTAATCGGGTCTCTGTTTGCCCTACCCTAGAAGTTTAATACTGCATTTTACTCGCCATTTCATGCGCTTTGAGATGCCGCTTAGCCCAATACGCTATCTGAAATAGGAGCGACGTAAATTGAACAAATGTGATAGAATTTCGGTCAATTCTTTTATTAACCATAATGTAAAATGATCTAATCGGGTCTCTGTGTGCCCTAGCCTAGAAGTTTAATAGTGGATGTTACTCGCCATTCCACGCGCATTAAGATGCCGCCTAGCCCAGTACGCTATCTGAAATAGGAGCGACCTAAATTGAACAAATGTGATAGAATTTTGCTGAATTCTTAAATTAACCATAATATAAAATGATCTAATCGGGTCTCTGTTTGCCGTACCCTAGAAGTTTAATAGTGCATTTTACTCGCCATGCCATGCGCTTTGAGATGCCGCTTAGCCCAATACGCTATCTGAAATAGGAGCGACGTAAGTTGAACAAATGTGATAGAATTTCGCTGAATTCTTTTATTAACCATAATGTAAAATGATCTAATCGTGTCTCTGTTCGCTCTAGCCTAGAAGTTTAATAGTGGATGTTACTCGCCATTCCACGCGCATTAAGATGCCGCCTAGCCCAGTACGCTATCTGAAATAGGAGCGACCTAAATTGAACAAATGTGATAGAATTTTGCTGAATTCTTAAATTAACCATAATATAAAATGATCTAGTCGGGTCTCTGTTTGCCCTACCCTAGAACTTTAATAGTGCATTTTACTCCTCATTTCATGCGCTTTGAGGTGCCGCTTAGCCCAATACGCTATCTGGAATAGGAGCGACGTAAATTGAACAAATGTGATAGAATTTCGTTGAATTCTTAAATTAACGATAATATAAAATGATCTAGTCGGGTCTCTGTTTGCCCTACACTAGAACTTTAATAGTGCATTTTACTCCTCATTTCATGCACTTTGAGATACCGCTTAGCCCAATACGATATCTGAAATAGGAGCGACGTAAATTGAACAAATGTGATAGAATTTCGCTGAATTCTTTTATTAACCATAATGTAAATTGATCTAACCGGGTCTCTGTTCGCCCTAGCCTACAACTTTAATAGTGCATTTTATTCGCCATTTCATACGCTTTGAGATGCCGCTTAGCCCAATACGCTATCTGAAATAGGAGCGACGTAAATTGAACAAATGTGATAGAATTTGGCTGAATTCTTATATAAACCAAAATATAAAATGATCTAATCGGGTCTCTGATTGCCCTATCATAGAAGTTTAATAGTGCATTTTACTCGCCATTCCGCACGCTTTAAGATGCCGCCTAGCCCAGTACGCTATCTGAAATAGGAACGACGTAAATTGAACAAATGTGATAGAATTTTGCTGAATTCTTGAATTAACCATAATATAAAATGATCTAATCGGGTCTCTGTTTGCCCTACCCTAGAAGTTTAATAGTGCATTTTACTCGCCATTTCATGCGCTTTGAGATGCCGCTTAGCCCAATACGCTATCTGAAATAGGAGCGACGTAAATTGAATAAATGTGATAGAATTTCGCTGAATTCTTATATTAACCAAAATATAAAATGATCTAATCGGGTCTCTGAGTGCCCTATCATAGAATTTTAATAGTGCATTTACTCGCCATTCCACGCGCTTTAAGCAGACGCCTAGCCCAGTACGCTATCTGAAATAGGAGCGACGTAAATTGAACAAATGTGATAGAATTTTGCTGAATTCTTAAATTAACCATAATATAAAATGATCTAATCGGGTCTCTGTTTGCCCTACCCTAGAAGTTTAATAGTGCATTTTACTCGCCATTTCATGCGCTTTGAGATGCCGCTTAGCCCAATACGCTATCTGAAATAGGAGCGACGTAAACTGAACAAATGTGATAGAATTTCGGTCAATTCTTTTATTAACCATAATGTAAAATGATCTAATCGGGTCTCTGTGTGCCCTAGCCTAGAAGTTTAATAGTGGATGTTACTCGCCATTCCACGCGCATTAAGATGCCGCCTAGCCCAGTACGCTATCTGAAATAGGAGCGACCTAAATTGAACAAATGTGATAGAATTTTGCTGAATTCTTAAATTAACCATAATATAAAATGATCTAATCGGGTCTCTGTTTGCCGTACCCTAGAAGTTTAATAGTGCATTTTACTCGCCATGTCATGCGCTTTGAGATGCCGCTTAGCCCAATACGCTATCTGAAATAGGAGCGACGTAAGTTGAACAAATGTGATAGAATTTCGCTGAATTCTTTTATTAACCATAATGTAAAATGATCTAATCGTGTCTCTGTTCGCTCTAGCCTAGAAGTTTCATAGTGGATGTTACTCGCCATTCCACGCGCATTAAGATGCCGCCTAGCCCAGTACGCTATCTGAAATAGGAGCGACCTAAATTGAACAAATGTGATAGAATTTTGCTGAATTCTTAAATTAACCATAATATAAAATGATCTAGTCGGGTCTCTGTTTGCCCTACCCTAGAACTTTAATAGTGCATTTTACTCCTCATTTCATGCGCTTTGAGGTGCCGCTTAGCCCAATACGCTATCTGGAATAGGAGCGACGTAAATTGAACAAATGTGATAGAATTTCGTTGAATTCTTAAATTAACGATAATATAAAATGATCTAGTCGGGTCTCTGTTTGCCCTACACTAGAACTTTAATAGTGCATTTTACTCCTCATTTCATGCACTTTGAGATACCGCTTAGCCCAATACGATATCTGAAATAGGAGCGACGTAAATTGAACAAATGTGATAGAATTTCGGTCAATTCTTTTATTAACCATAATGTAAAATGATCTAATCGGGTCTCTGTTCGCCCTAGCCTACAACTTTAATAGTGCATTTTATTCGCCATTTCATACGCTTTGAGATGCCGCTTAGCCCAATACGCTATCTGAAATAGGAGCGACGTAAATTGAATAAATGTGATAGAATTTCGCTGAATTCTTATATTAACCATAATATCAAATGATCTAATCGGGTCTCTGTTTGCCCTACCCTAGAAGTTTAATAGTGCATTTTACTCGCCATTCCGCACGCTTTAAGATGCCGCCTAGCCCAGTACGCTATCTGAAATAGGAGCGACGTAAATTGAACAAATGTGATAGAATTTTGCTGAATTCTTGAATTAACCATAATATAAAATGATCTAATCGGGTTTCTGTTTGCCCTTCCCTAGACGTTTAATAGTGCATTTTACTCGCCATTTCATGCGCTTTGAGATGCCGCTTAGCCCAATACGCTATCTGAAATAGGAGCGACGTAAATTGAACAAATGTGATAGAATTTCGCTGAATTCTTAAATTAACCATAATATCAAATGATCTAATCGGGTCTCTGTTTGCCCTACCCTAGAAGTTTAATAGTGCATTTTACTCGCCATTCCACGCGCTTTAAGCAGACGCCTAGCCCTGTACGCTATCTGAAATAGGAGCGACGTAAATTGAACAAATGTGATAGAATTTTGCTGAATTCTTAAATTAACCATAATATAAAATGATCTAATCGGGTCTCTGTTTGCCCTACCCTAGAAGTTTAATAGTGCATTTTACTCGCCATTTCATGCGCTTTGAGATGCCGCTTAGCCCAATACGCTATCTGAAATAGGAGCGACGTAAATTGAACAAATGTGATAGAATGTCGGTGAATTCTTTTATTAACCATAATGTAAAATGATCTAATCGGGTCTCTGTTCGCCCTAGCCTAGAAGTTTAATAGTGGATGTTACTCGCCATTCCACGCGCATTAAGATGCCGCTTAGCCCAATACGCTATCTGAAATAGGAGCGACGTAAATTGAATAAATGTGATAGAATTTCGCTGAATTCTTATATTAACCAAAATATAAAATGATCTAATCGGGTCTCTGAGTGCCCTATCATAGAAGTTTAATAGTGCATTTTACTCGCCATTCCACGCGCTTTAAGCTGACGCCTAGCCCAGTACGCTATCTGAAATAGGAGCGACGTAAATTGAACAAATGTGATAGAATTTCATTGAATTCTTAAATTAACCATAATATACAATGATCTAATCGGGTCTCTGTTCGCCCTAGCCTAGAAGTTTAATAGTGCATTTTACTCGCCCTTCCACGCGCTTTAAGATGCCGCCTAGCCCAGTACGCTATCTCAAGCAGGTGCGGCGTAAGTTGAACAAATGTGATAGAATTACGCTGAATTCTTATATTATCCGTAATATAAAATGATCTAATCGGGTCTCTGTTCGCCCTAGCCTAGAAGTATAATAGTGCATTTTACTCGCCATTTCATGCGCTTTGAGATGCCGCTTAGCCCAATACGGTATCTGAAATAGGAGCGTCGTAAATTGAACAAATGTGATAGTATTTCGCTGAATTCTGAAATTAACTATAATATAAAATGATCTAATCGGGTCTCTGTTTGCCCTACCCTAGAAGTTTAGTAGTGCATTTTACTCGCCATTCCACGCGCTTTAAGATGCCGCCTAGCCCAGTACGCTATCAGAAATAGGAGCGACGTAAATTGAACAAATGTGATAGAATTTTGCTGAATTCTTAAATTATCCATAATATAAAATGATCTAATCGGGTCTCTGTTTGCCCTACCCTAGAAGTTTAATAGTGCATTTTACTCGTCATTTCATGCGCTTTGAGATGCCGCGTTGCCCAATACGCTATCTGAAATAGGAGCGACGTAAGTTGAACAAATGTGATAGAATTTCGGTGAATTCTTTTATTAATCATAATGTAAAATGATCTAATCGGGTCTCTGTTCGCCCTAGCCTAGAAGTTTAATAGTGGATGTTACTCGCCATTCCACGCGCATTAAGATGCCGCCTAGCCCAGTACGCTATCTGAAATAGGAGCGACCTAAATTGAACAAATGTGATAGAATTTTGCTGAATTCTTAAATTAACCATAATATAAAATGATCTAATCGGGTCACTGCTTGTCCTACCCTAGAAGTCTAATAGTGCATTTTACTCGTCATTTCATGCGCTTTGAGATGCCTCTTTGCCCAATACGCTATCTGAAACAGGAGCGACGTAAATTGAACGAATGTGATAGTATTTCGCTGAATTCTTTTATTAACCATAATGTAAAATGATCTAATCGGGTCTCTGTTCGCCCCAGCCTAGAAGTTTAATAGTGCATTTTACTCGCCATTTCATGCGCTTTAAGATGCCGCTTAGCCCAATACGCTATCTGAAATAGGAGCGACGTAAATTGAACAAATGTGATAGAATTTCGGTGAATTCTTTTATTAACCATAATGTAAAATGATCTAATCGGGTCTCTGTTCGCCCTAGCCTAGAAGTTTAATAGTGGATGTTACTCGCCATTCCACGCGCATTAAGATGCCTCCTAGCCCAGTACGCTATCTGAAATAGGAGCGACCTAAATTGAACAAATGTGATAGTATTTCGCTGAATTCTTAAATTAACCATAATATAAAATGATCTAGTCGGGTCTCTGTTCGCCCTACCCTAGAACTTTAATAGTGCATTTTACTCCTCATTTCATGCGCTTTGAGGTGCCGCTTAGCCCAATACGCTATCTGAAATAGGAGCGACGTAAATTGAACAAATGTGATAGAATTTCGTTGAATTCTTAAATTAACGATAATATAAAATGATCTAGTCGGGTCTCTGTTTGCCCTACACTAGAACTTTAATAGTGCATTTTACTCCTCATTTCATGCACTTTGAGATACCGCTTAGCCCAATACGATATCTGAAATAGGAGCGACGTAAATTGAACAAATGTGATAGAATTTCGCTGAATTCTTTTATTAACCATAATGTAAATTGATCTAACCGGGTCTCTGTTCGCCCTAGCCTACAACTTTAATAGTGCATTTTATTCGCCATTTCATACGCTTTGAGATGCCGCTTAGCCCAATACGCTATCTGAAATAGGAGCGACGTAAATTGAACAAATGTGATAGAATTTGGCTGAATTCTTATATAAACCAAAATATAAAATGATCTAATCGGGTCTCTGATTGCCCTATCATAGAAGTTTAATAGTGCATTTTACTCGCCATTCCGCACGCTTTAAGATGCCGTCTAGCCCAGTACGCTATCTGAAATAGGAGCGACCTAAATTGAACAAATGTGATAGAATTTTGCTGAATTCTTAAATTAACCATAATATGAAATGATCTAATCGGGTCTCTGTTTGCCCTACCCTAGAAGTTTAATAGTGCATTTTAGTCGCCATTTCATGCGCTTTGAGATGCCGCTTAGCCCAATACGCTATCTGAAATAGGAGCGACGTAAGTTGAACAAATGTGATAGAATATCGCTGAATTCTTTTATTAACCATAATGTAAAATGATCTAATCGTGTCTCTGTTCGCCCTAGCCTAGAAGTTTAATAGTGGATGTTACTCGCCATTCCACGCGCATTAAGATGCCGCTTAGCCCAGTACGCTATCTGAAATAGGAGCGACCTAAATAGAACAAATGTGATAGAATTTTGCTGAATTCTTAAATTAACCATAATATAAAATGATCTAGTCGGGTCTCTGTTTGCCCTACCCTAGAACTTTAATAGTGCATTTTACTCCTCATTTCATGCGCTTTGAGGTGCCGCTTAGCCCAATACGCTATCTGAAATAGGAGCGACGTAAATTGAACAAATGTGATAGAATTTCGTTGAATTCTTAAATTAACGATAATATAAAATGATCTAGTCGGGTCTCTGTTTGCCCTACACTAGAACTTTAATAGTGCATTTTACTCCTCATTTCATGCACTTTGAGATACCGCTTAGCCCAATACGATATCTGAAATAGGAGCGACGTAAATTGAACAAATGTGATAGAATTTCGCTGAATTCTTAAATTAACGGTAATATAAAATGATCTAATCGGGTCTCTGGTTGCCCTACCCTGGAAGTTTAATAGTGCATTTCTCTCGTCATTCCACGCGCTTTAAGATGCCGCCAAGCCCAGTACGCTATCTGAAATAGGAGCAACGTAAATTGAACAAATGTGATAGAATTTCGCTGAATTCTTTTATTAACCATAATGTAAAATGATCTAATCGTGTCTCTGTTCGCCCTAGCCTAGAAGTTTAATAGTGGATGGTACTCGCCATTCCACGCGCATTAAGATGCCGCTTAGCCCAGTACGCTATCTGAAATAGGAGCGACCTAAATTGAACAAATGTGATAGAATTTTGCTGAATTCTTAAATTAACCATAATATAAAATGATCTAGTCGGGTCTCTGTTTGCCCTACCCTAGAACTTTAATAGTGCATTTTACTCGCCATTTCATGCGCTTTGAGATGCCGCTTAGCCCAATACGCTATCCGAAATAGGAGCGACGTAAATTGAACAAATGTGATAGAATTTTGCTGAATTCTTTTATTAACCATAATGTAAAATGATCTAATCGGGTCTCTGTTCGCCCTAGCCTAGAAGTTTAATAGTGGATGTTACTCGCCATTCCACGCGCATTAAGATGCCGCCTAGCCCAGTACGCTATCTGAAATAGGAGCGACCTAAATTGAACAAATGTGATAGAATTTTGCTGAATTCTTAAATTAACCATAATATAAAATGATCTAATCGGGTCTCTGTTTGCCGTACCCTAGAAGTTTAATAGTGCATTTTACTCGCCATGTCATGCGCTTTGAGATGCCGCTTAGCCCAATACGCTATCTGAAATAGGAGCGACGTAAGTTGAACAAATGTGATAGAATTTCGCTGAATTCTTTTATTAACCATAATGTAAAATGATCTAATCGTGTCTCTGTTCGCTCTAGCCTAGAAGTTTAATAGTGGATGGTACTCGCCATTCCACGCGCCTTAAGATGCCGCCTAGCCCAGTACGCTATCTGAAATAGGAGCGACCTAAATTGAACAAATGTGATAGAATTTTGCTGAATTCTTAAATTAACCATAATATAAAATGATCTAATCGGGTCTCTGTTTGCCGTACCCTAGAAGTTTAATAGTGCATTTTACTCGCCATGTCATGCGCTTTGAGATGCCGCTTAGCCCAATACGCTATCTGAAATAGGAGCGACGTAAGTTGAACAAATGTGATAGAATTTCGCTGAATTCTTTTATTAACCATAATGTAAAATGATCTAATCGTGTCTCTGTTCGCTCTAGCCTAGAAGTTTAATAGTGGATGGTACTCGCCATTCCACGCGCATTAAGATGCCGCCTAGCCCAGTACGCTATCTGAAATAGGAGCGACCTAAATTGAACAAATGTGATAGAATTTTGCTGAATTCTTAAATTTACCATAATATAAAATGATCTAGTCGGGTCTCTGTTTGCCCTACCCTAGAATTTTAATAGTGCATTTTACTCCTCATTTCATGCGCTTTGAGGTGCCGCTTAGCCCAATACGCTATCTGAAATAGGAGCGACGTAAATTGAACAAATGTGATAGAATTTCGTTGAATTCTTAAATTAACGATAATATAAAATGATCTAGTCGGGTCTCTGTTTGCCCTACACTAGAACTTTAATAGTGCATTTTACTCCTCATTTCATGCACTTTGAGATACCGCTTAGCCCAATACGATATCTGAAATAGGAGCGACGTAAATTGAACAAATGTGATAGAATTTCGCTGAATTCTTTTATTAACCATAATGTAAAATGATCTAATCGTGTCTCTGTTCGCCCTAGCCTAGAAGTTTAATAGTGGATGGTACTCGCCATTCCACGCGCATTAAGATGCCGCTTAGCCCAGTACGCTATCTGAAATAGGAGCGACCTAAATTGAACAAATGTGATAGAATTTTGCTGAATTCTTAAATTAACCATAATATAAAATGATCTAGTCGGGTCTCTGTTTGCCCTACCCTAGAACTTTAATAGTGCATTTTACTCGCCATTTCATGCGCTTTGAGATGCCGCTTAGCCCAATACGCTATCCGAAATAGGAGCGACGTAAATTGAACAAATGTGATAGAATTTTGCTGAATTCTTTTATTAACCATAATGTAAAATGATCTAATCGGGTCTCTGTTCGCCCTAGCCTAGAAGTTTAATAGTGGATGTTACTCGCCATTCCACGCGCATTAAGATGCCGCCTAGCCCAGTACGCTATCTGAAATAGGAGCGACCTAAATTGAACAAATGTGATAGAATTTTGCTGAATTCTTAAATTAACCATAATATAAAATGATCTAATCGGGTCTCTGTTTGCCGTACCCTAGAAGTTTAATAGTGCATTTTACTCGCCATGTCATGCGCTTTGAGATGCCGCTTAGCCCAATACGCTATCTGAAATAGGAGCGACGTAAGTTGAACAAATGTGATAGAATTTCGCTGAATTCTTTTATTAACCATAATGTAAAATGATCTAATCGTGTCTCTGTTCGCTCTAGCCTAGAAGTTTAATAGTGGATGGTACTCGCCATTCCACGCGCATTAAGATGCCGCCTAGCCCAGTACGCTATCTGAAATAGGAGCGACCTAAATTGAACAAATGTGATAGAATTTTGCTGAATTCTTAAATTAACCATAATATAAAATGATCTAGTCGGGTCTCTGTTTGCCCTACCCTAGAACTTTAATAGTGCATTTTACTCCTCATTTCATGCGCTTTGAGGTGCCGCTTAGCCCAATACGCTATCTGAAATAGGAGCGACGTAAATTGAACAAATGTGATAGAATTTCGTTGAATTCTTAAATTAACGATAATATAAAATGATCTAGTCGGGCCTCTGTTTGCCCTACACTAGAACTTTAATAGTGCATTTTACTCCTCATTTCATGCACTTTGAGATACCGCTTAGCCCAATTCGATATCTGAAATAGGAGCGACGTAAATTGAACAAATGTGATAGAATTTCGCTGAATTCTTAAATTAACGGTAATATAAAATGATCTAATCGGGTCTCTGGTTGCCCTACCCTGGAAGTTTAATAGTGCATTTCTCTCGTCATTCCACGCGCTTTAAGATGCCGCCAAGCCCAGTACGCTATCTGAAATAGGAGCAACGTAAATTGAACAAATGTGATAGAATTTCGCTGAATTCTTTTATTAACCATAATGTAAAATGATCTAATCGTGTCTCTGTTCGCCCTAGCCTAGAAGTTTAATAGTGGATGTTACTCGCCATTCCACGCGCATTAAGATGCCGCCTAGCCCAGTACGCTATCTGAAATAGGAGCGACCTAAATTGAACAAATGTGATAGAATTTTGCTGAATTCTTAAATTAACCATAATATAAAATGATCTAATCGGGTCACTGCTTGTCCTACCCTAGAAGTTTAATAGTGCATTTTACTCGTCATTTCATGCGCTTTGAGATGCCTCTTCGCCCAATACGCTATCTGAAATAGGAGCGACGTAAATTGAACGAATGTGATAGTATTTCGCTGAATTCTTAAATTAACCATAATATAAAATGATCTAGTCGGGTCTCTGTTTGCCCTACCCTAGAACTTTAATAGTGCATTTTACTCCTCATTTCATGCGCTTTGAGGTGCCGCTTAGCCCAATACGCTATCTGAAATAGGAGCGACGTAAATTGAACAAATGTGATAGAATTTCGTTGAATTCTTAAATTAACGATAATATAAAATGATCTAGTCGGGTCTCTGTTTGCCCTACACTAGAACTTTAAGAGTGCATTTTACTCCTCATTTCATGCACTTTGAGATACCGCTTAGCCCAATACGATATCTGAAATAGGAGCGACGTAAATTGAACAAATGTGATAGAATTTGGCTGAATTCTTATATAAACCGTAATATAAAATGACCTAATCGGTTCTCTCTTTCCCTCACCCTACAAGTTTAATAGTGCATTTCACTGGTCATTTCATGCGCTTTGAGATGCCGCTTAGCCCAATACACTATCTGAAATAGGAGCGACGTAAATTTAACAAATGTGATAGAATTTCGCTGAATTCTTTTATTAACCATAATGTAATATGATCTAATCGGGACTCTCTTTGCCTTACCCTAGAAGTTTAATAGTGCATTTTACTTGTCATTTCATGCGCTTTGAGATGCCTCTTCGCCCAATACGCTATCTGAAATTGGAGCGACGTAAATTGAACGAATGTGATAGTATTTCGCTGAATTCTTAAATTAACCATAATATAAAATGATCTAGTCGGGTCTCTGTTTGCCCTACCCTAGAACTTTAATAGTGCATTTTACTCCTCATTTCATGCGCTTTGAGGTGCCGCTTAGCCCAATACGCTATCTGAAATAGGAGCGACGTAAATTGAACAAATGTGATAGAATTTCGTTGAATTCTTAAATTAACGATAATATAAAATGATCTGGTCGGGTCTCTGTTTGCCCTACACTAGAACTTTAATAGTGCATTTTACTCCTCATTTCATGCACTTTGAGATACCGCTTAGCCCAATACGATATCTGAAATAGGAGCGACGTAAATTGAACAAATGTGATAGAATTTCGCTGAATTCTTTTATTAACCATAATGTAAAATGATCTAACCGGGTCTCTGTTCGCCCTAGCCTACAACTTTAATAGTGCATTTTATTCGCCATTTCATACGCTTTGAGATGCCGCTTAGCCCAATACGCTATCTGAAATAGGAGCGACGTAAATTGAACAAATGTGATAGAATTTGGCTGAATTCTTATATAAACCAAAATATAAAATGATCTAATCGGGTCTCTGATTACC
>CAKAJE020001794.1:0-41465 GCA_916610135.2 Macropis europaea | reverse complement strand
GCTGAATTCTAAAATTAAACATAATACAAAATGATCTAATCGGGTCTCTGTTCGCCCTACCCTAGAAGTTTAATAATGCATTTTACTCGCCATTCCCCGCGCTTTAAGATGCCGCTTAGCCCAATACGCTATCTGAAATACGAGTGACGTAAATTGAACAAATGTGATAGAATTACGCTGAATTCTTATATTAACCGTAATATAAAATGATGTAATCGGGTACCTGTTTGCCTTACCCTAGAAGTTTAATAGTGCGTTTTACTCGCTATTTCATGCGCTTTGACATGCCGCTTAGCCCAATACGCTACCTGAAATAGGAGCGACGTAAATTGAACAAATGTGATAGAATTCTGCTGAATTCTTAAATTAACCATAATATAAAATGATCTAATCGGGTCTCTGTTTGCCCTACCCTAGAAGTTTATTAGTGCATTTTACTCGCCATTTCTTCCGCTTTGAGATGCCGCTTATCCCAATACGCTATCTGAAATAGGAGCGACGTAAATTGAACAAATGTGATAGAATTTCGCTGAATTCTTATATTAATCTTAATGAAAAATGATCTAATTGGGTCTCTGTTCGCCCTACCCTAGAAGTTTAATAGTGCATTTTACTCGCCATTCCACGCCCTTTAAGATGCCGCTTAGCCCAATACGCTATCTGAAATACGAGCGACGTAAATTGAACAAATGTGATAGAATTTCGCTGATTTCTTGTATTAACCAAAATATAAAATGATCTAATCGAGTCTCTGATTGCCCTATCATAGAAGTTTGGTAGTGCATTTTACTCGCCATTCCACGCGCTTTAAGATGCCGCCTAGCCCAGTACGCTATCTAAAATAGGAGCGACGTAAGTTGAACAAATGTGATAGAATTACGCTGAATTCTTATATTAACCGTAATATAAAATGATCTAATCGGGTCTCTGTTTGTCTTATCCTAGAAGTTTAATAGTGCATTTTACTCGCCATTCCACGCGCTTTAAGATGCCGCATAGCCCAGTACACTGTCTGAAATAGGAGCGACGTAAATTGAACAAATGTGGTAGAATTTTGCTGAATTCTTAAATGAACCATAATATAAGATGATCTAATCGGGTCTCTGTTTGCCCTACCCTGGAAATTTAATAGTGCATTTTACTCGCCATTTCATGCGCTTTGAGATGCCGCTTAGCCCTATACGCTATCTGAAATATCAACGACGTAAATTGAGCAAATGTGATAGAATTTCGCTGAATTCTTATATTAACCTTAATGTAAAATGATCTAATCGGGTCTCTGTTCGCCCTACCCTAGAAGTTTAATACTGCATTTCACTCGTCATTTCATGCGCTTTGAGATGCCGCTCAGCCCAATAAGCTATCTGAAATAGGAGCGACGTAAATTGAACAAATGTGATAGAATTTCGCTGATTTCTTGTATTAACCAAAATATAAAATGATCTAATCGGGTCTCTGATTGCCCTATCATAGAAGTTTAATGGTGAATTTCACTCGCCATTCCACGCGCTTTAAGGTGCCGCCTAGCACATTACGCCATCTGAAATAGGAACGACGTAAATTGAACAAATGTGATAGAATTTTGCTGAATGCTTAAATTAAACATAATATAAAATGATCTAATCGGTTCTCTGTTTGCCCTGGCCTAGAAGTTTAACAGTGCATTTTACTCGCCATTTCATGCGATTTGAGATGCCGCTTAGCCCAATAGGCTATCTGAAATAGGAGCCACGTAAATTGAGCAAATGTGCTAGAATTTCCCTGAATTCTTATATTAACCTTAATGTAAAATGATCTAATCGGTTCTCTGTTCGCCCTACCATAGAAGTCTAATAGTGCGTTTTACTCGCCATTTCATGCGCTTTGAGATGCCGCTTAGCCCTATACGCTATCTGAAATAGGAGCGACGTAAGTTGAACAAATGTGATAGAATTACGCTGAATTCTTATATTATCCGTAATATAAAATGATATAATCGGGTATCTGATTGCCTTACCCTAGAAGTTTAATAGTGCGTTTTACTCGCCATTTGATGCGCTTTGACATGCCGCTTAGCCCAATACGCTATCTGAAATAGGAGCGACGTAAATTCAACAAATGTGACAGAATTTCGATGAATTCTTATATTAACCAAAATATAAAATAATCTAATCGGGTCTCTGATTGCCGTATCATAGAAGTTTAATAGTGCATTTTACTCGCCATTCCACGCGCTTTAAGATGCCGCCTAACACAGTACGCTATCTGAAATAGGAGCGACGTAAATTGAACAAATGTGATAGAATTACGCTGAATTCTTATATTAACCGTAATATAAAATGATCTAATCGGGTCTCTGTTTGCCTTACCCTACAAGTTTAATAGTGCATTTTACTCGCCATTCCACGCGCTTTAAGATGCCGCTTAGCCCAATACGCTATCTGAAATACGAGCGACGTAAATTGAACAAATGTGATAGAATTACGCTGCATTCTTATATTAACCTTAATGTAAAATGATCTAATCGGGTCTCTGTTCGCCACACCATAGGAGTGTAATAGTGCATTTCACTCGGCATTTCATGCGCTTTGAGGTGCCGCTTAGCCCGTTACGCTATCTGAAATAGGAGCGACGTAAATAGAACAAATGTGATAGAATTTCGCTGAATTCTTATATTAACCAAAATATAAAATGATCTAATCGGGTCTCTGATTGCCCTATCATAGAAGATTAATAGTGCATTTTACTCGCCACTCCACGCGCTTTAGGATGCCGCCTAGCCCAGTACGCTATCCGAAATAGGAGCGACGTAAATTGAACAAATGTGATAGAATTTTGCTGAATTCTTAAATTAACCATAATATAAAATGATCTAATCGTGTCTCTGTTTGCCGTACCCTAGAAGTTTAATAGTGCATTTTACTCGCCATTTCATGCGCTTTGAGATGCCGCTTAGCCCAATACGCTATCTGAAATAGGAGCGACGTAAATTGAACAAATGTGATAGAATTTCGCTGAATTCTTATATTAACCAAAATATAAAATGATCTAATCGGGTCTCTGATTGCCCTATCATAGAAGTTTAGTAGTGGATTTTACTCGTCATTTCACGCGCTTTAAGACGCCGCCTAGCCCAGTACGCTATCTGAAACAGGAGCGACGTAAGTTGAACAAATGTGATAGAATTACGCCGAATTCTTATATTAACCGTAATATAAAATGATCTAATCGGGTCTCTGTTTGCCTTATCCTAGAAGTTTAATAGTGCATTTTACTCGCCATTTCATGTGCTTTGAAATGCCGCTTAGCCCAATACGCTATCTGAGTTAGGAGCGACGTAAATTGAACAAGTGTCATAGAATTTCGCTGAATTCCTAAATTAACCATAATATAAAATGATCTAATCGGGTCTCTGTTTGCCTTCCCCTAGAAGTTTTATAGTGCGTTTTACCCGCCATTTGATGCGCTTTGAGATGCCGCTTAGCCCAATACGCTATCTGAAATAGGAGCGACGTAAATTGAACAAATGTGATAAAATTTCGCTGAATTCTTAAATTAACCATAATATAAAATGATCTAATCGGATCTCTGTTTGCCCTACCCTAGAAGTTTATTAGTGCATTTTACTCGCCATTCCTTCCGCTTTGAGATGCCGCTTATCCCAATACACTACCTGAAATATGAGCGACGTAAATTGAACAAATGTGATAGAATTTCGCTGAATTCTTATATTAATCTTAATGAAAAATGATCTAATCGGGTCGCTGTTCGCCCTACCCTAGAAATTTAATAGTGCACTTTACTCACCATTCCACGCGCTTTAAGATGCCGCTTAGCCCAATACGCTATCTGAAATAGGAGCGACGTAAATTGAACAAATGTGATAAAATTTCGCTGAATTCTTAAATTAACCATAATATAAAATGATCTAATCGGGTCTCTGTTCGACCTACCCTAGAAGATTACTAGTGCATTTCACTCGTCATTTCATGCGCTTTGAGATGCCGCTTAGCCCAATAAGCTATCTGAAATAGGAGCGACGTAAATTGAACAAATGTGATAGAATTACGCTGAATTCTTATATGAACCGTAATATAAAATGATCTAATCGGGTCTCTGTTTGCCTTACCCTAGAAGTTTAATAGTGCATTTTACTCGCCATTTCATGCGCTTTGAGATGTCGCTTAGCCCAATACGCATCTGAAATAGGAGCGACGTAAATTGAACAAATACGATAGAATTACGCTGAATTCTTATATTAACCGTAATATAAAATGATCTAATCGGGTCTCTGTTTGCCTTACCCTAGAAGTTTAATAGTGCATTTTACTCAACATTTCATGCGATTTGAGATGCCGCTTAGCCCAATACGCTATCTGAAATAGGAGCGACGTAAATTGAATAAATGTGATAGAATTTCGCTGAATTCATATATTGACCAAAATATAAAATGATCTAATCGGGTCTCTGATTGCCCTATCATAGAAGTTTAATAGTGCATTTTACTCGCCATTCCACGCGTTTTAAGATGCCGCCTAGCCCAGTACGCTATCTGAAATAGGAGCGACGTAAATTGAACAAATGTGATAGAATTTTGCTGAATCCTTAAATTAACGGTAATATAAAATGATCTAATCGGGTCTCTGTTTGCCTTACCCTAGAAGTTTAATAGTACATTTTACTCGCCATTTCATGCGCATTGAGATGCCGCTTAGCCCAATACGCAATCTGAAATAGGAGCGACATAAATTGAACAAACGTGGTAGAATTTCGCTGAATTCTTAAATTAACCATAATATAAAATGATCTAATCGGTTCTCTGTTTGCCTTATCCTAGAAGTTTAATGGTACATCTTACTCGCCATTTCATGCGCTTTGAGATACTGCGTAGCCCAATACGCTATCTGAAATGGGAGCGACGTAAATTAACAAATGTGATAGAATTTCGCTGAATTCTTAAATTAACCATAATATAAAATGATCTATTCGGGGCTCTGTTTGCCCTACCCTAGAAGTTTAATAGTGAATTTTACTCGCCATTTCTTGCGCTTTGAGATGCCGCTTAGCCCAATACGCTATCTGAAATATGAGCGACGTAAATTGAACAAATGTGATAGAAATTCGCGGAATTCTCATATTAACATTAATGTAAAATGATCTAATCGTGTCTCTGTTCGCCCTACCCTAGAAGATTAATAGTGCATTTCACTCGTCATTTCATGCGCTTTGAGATGCCGCCTAGCCCAATAAGCTATCTGAAATAGTAGCGACGTAAATTGAACAAATGTGATAGAATTTCGCTGAATTCTTATATTAACCAAAATATAAAATGATCTAACCGGGTCTCTGATTGCCCTATCCTAGAAGTTTAATGGTACATCTTACTCGCCATTTCATGCGCTTTGAGATGCCGCGTAGCCCAATACGCTATCTGAAATGGGAGCGACGTAAATTGAACAAATGTGATAGAATTTCGCTGAATTCTTATATTAACCGTAATATAAAATGATCTAATTGGGTCTCTGTTTGCCTTACCCTAGAAGTTTAATAGTGCATTGTACTCGCCATTTCATGGGCTTTGAGATGCCGCGTAGCCCAATACGCTGTCTGAAATAGGAGCGACGTAAGTTGAACAAATGTGATAGAATTACGCTGAATTCTTTTATTAACCATAATTTAAAATGATGTAATCGGGTCTCTGTTCGCCCTAGCCTAGAAGTTTAGTAGTGCATTTTATTTGCCATTTCATGCGCTTTGAGATGCCGCGTAGCCCAATACGCTATCTGAAATAGGAGCGACGTAAATTGAACAAATGTGATAGAATTTCCCTGAAATCTTATATTAACCTTAATGTAAAATGATCTAATCGGGTCTTTGTTCGCCCTACCCTAGAAGTTTAGCAGTGCATTTTACTCGCCATTACATGCGCTTTGAGATGCCGCTTAGCCCAATACGCTATCTGCAATAGGAGCGATGTACATTGAACAAATATGATAGAGTTTCACTGAATTCTTAAATTAACCAAAATATAAAATGAGCTAATCGGGACTCTGATTGCCCTATCATAGAAGTTTAATAGTGCATTTTACTCGCCATTTCACGCGCTTTAAGATACCGCCTAGCCCAGTACGCTATCTGAAATAGGAGCGACGTAAATTCAACAAATGTGACAGAATTTTGTTGAATTCTTAAATTAACCATAATATAAAATGATGTAATCGGGTCTCTGTTTGCCCTACCCAAGAAGTTTAATAGTGCATTTCTCTCGTCATTTCGTGCGCTTTCAGATGCCGCTTAGCCCAATACGCTATCTGAAATAGGAGCGACGTAAATTAGACGAATGTGATAGAATTTCGCTGGATTCTTATATTAACGAAAATATAAAATGATCTAATCGGGTCTCTGAGAGCCCTATCATAGAAGTTTAACAGTGCATTTTACTCGCCGTTTCATGCGCTTTGAGATGGCGCTTAGTTCAATACGCTATCTGAAATAGGAGCGACGAAAATTGAACGAATGTGATAGAATTTCGCTGAATTCTTATATTAACCAAAATATAAAATGAGCTAATCGGGACTCTGATTGCCGTATCATAGATGTTTAGTAGTGCATTTTACTCGCCCTTCCACGCGCTTTAAGATGCCGCCTAGCCCAGTACGCTATCTGAAATAGGAGCGACGTAAGTTGAACAAATGTGATAGAATTACGCTGAATTCTTATATTAACCGTAATATAAATGTATCTAATCGGGTCTCTGTTTGCCCTACCCCAGAAGTTTAATAGTGCATTTTACTCGCCATTTCATGCGCTTTGAGATGCCGCTTAGCCCAATACGCATCTGAAATAGGAGCGACGTAAATTGAACAAATATGATAGATTTACGCTGAATTCTTATATTAACCGTAATATGAAATGATCTAATCGGGTCTCTGTTTGCCTTACCCTTGAAGTTTAATAGTGCATTTTACTCGCCATTTCATGCGCTTTGAGATGCCGCTTAGCCCAATACGCTATCTGCAATAGGAGCGATGTACATTGAACAAATATGATAGAGTTTCGCTGAATTCTTAAATTAACCATAATATAAAATGATCTTGTCGGGTCTCTGTTTGCCCTACCCTAGTAGTTTAATAGTGCATTTTACTCGCCATTTCTTGCGCTTTGAGACGCCGCTTAGCCCAATACGCTATCTGAAAAATCAGCGACGTAAATTGAACAAATGTGATAGAATTACGCTGAATTCTTAAATTAACCATAATATAAAATGATCTAATCGGGTCTCTGTTTGCCCTACCCTAGAAGTTTAATAGTGCATTTTACTCGCCATTTCATGCGCTTTGAGATGGCGCTTAGTTCAATACGCTATCTGAAATAGGAGCGACGTAAATTGAACGAATGTGATAGAATTTCGATGAATTCTTATATTAACCATAATATAAAATGAGCTAATCGGGTCTCTGTTCGCCCTACCCTAGAAGATTACTAGTGCATTTCACTCGTCATTTCATGCGCTTTGAGATGCCGCTTACCCCAATAAGCTATCTGAAATAGGAGCGACGTAAGTTGAACAAATGTGATAGAATTTTTCTGAATTCTTAAATAAACCATAATATGAAATGATCTGATCGGGTCTCTGTTTGCCCTACCCTAGAAGTTTAACAGTGCATTTTACTCGCCATTTCAGGCGCTTTGATTTGCCGCTTAGCCCAATACGCTGTCTGAAATAGGAGCGACGTAAATTGAAGAAATGTGATAGAATTTCCCTGAATACTTATATTAACCTTAATGTAAAATGATCTAATCGGGTCTCTGTTCGCCCTACCCTAGAAGTTTAATAGTGCATTTCACTCGCCATTTCATGCGCTTTGAGATGCTGCTTAGTCCAATACGCTATCTGAAATAGGAGCGACGTAAATAGAACAATTGTGATAGAATTTCGCTGAATTCTTATATTAACCAAAATATAAAATGATCTAATCGGGTCTCTGATTGCCCTATCATAGAAGTTTAATAGTGCATTTTACTCGCCAATCCACGCGCTTTAAGATTCCGCCTAGTCCAGTACGCTATCTGAAATAGGAGCGACGTAAATTGATCAAATGTGATAGAATTTGGCTGAATTCTTAAATTAACCATAATATAAAATGATCTAATCGGGTCTCTGTTTGCCCTACACTAGAAGTTTAATAGTGCATTTTACTCGCCATTCCACGCGCTTTGAGATGCCGCCTAGCCCAGTACGCAATCTGAAATAGGAGCGACGTAAGTTGAACAAATGTGATAGAATTACGCTGCATTCTTATATTAACCGTAATATAAAATGATCTAATCGGGTCCCTGTGTGCATTATCCTAGAAGTTTAATAGTGCATTTTACTCGCCATTTCATGCGCATTGAGATGCCGCTTAGCCCAATACGCTATCTGAAATAGGAGCGACGTAAATTGAACAAATATGATAGAGTTTCGCTGTATTCTTAAATTAACCATAATATAAAATGATCTTATCGGGTCTCTGTTTGCCCTACCCTAGAAGTTTAATAGTGCATTTTACTCGCCATTTCTTGCGCTTTAAGGTGCCGCCGAGCCCAGTACGCTATCTGAAATAGGAGCGACGTAAGTTGCACAAATGTGATAGAATTACGCTGAATTCTTATATTAACCGTAATATAAAATGATCTAATCGGGTCTCTGTTTGCCTTATCCTAGAAGTTTAATAGTGCATTTTACTCGCCATTTCATGCGCATTGAGATGCCGCTTAGACCAATACGCTATCTGAAATAGGAGCGACGTAAATTGAACAAATATGATAGAGTTTCGCTGAATTCTTAAATTAACCATAATATAAAATGATCTTATCGGGTCTCTGTTTGCCCTACCCTAGAAGTTTAATAGTGCATTTTACTCGCCATTTCTTGCGCTTTGAGATGCCGCTTAGCCCAATACGCTATCTGAAATATCAGCGACGTAAATTGAACAAATGTGATAGAATTACGCTGAATTCTTATATTAACCTTAATGTAAAATGATCTAATCGGGTCTTTGTTCGCCCTACCCTAGAAGTTTAGCAGTGCATTTTACTCGCCATTACATGCGCTTTGAGATGACGCTTAGCCCAATACGATATCTGCAGTAGGAGCGACGTAAATTGAACAAATGTGATAGAATTTCGCTGAATTCTTATATTAACCAAAATATAAAATGATGTAATCGGGTCTCTGATTGCCCTATCATAGAAGTTTAATAGTGCATTTTACTCGCCATTTCACGCGCTTTAAGATGCCGCCTAGCCCAGTACGCTATCTGAAATAGGAGCGACGTAAATTGAACAAATGTGACAGAATTTTGTTGAATTCTTAAATTAACCATAATATAAAATGATGTAATCGGGTCTCTGTTTGCCCTACCCAAGAAGTTTAATAGTGCATTTCTCTCGTCATTTCGTGCGCTTTCAGATGCCGCTTAGCCCAATACGCTATCTGAAATAGGAGCGACGTAAATTAAACGAATGTGATAGAATTTCGCTGGATTCTTATATTAACGAAAATATAAAATGATCTAATCGGGTCTCTGAGAGCCCTATCATAGAAGTTTAATAGTGCATTTTACTCGCCATTTCATGCGCTTTGAGATGGCGCTTAGTTCCATACGCTATCTGAAATAGGAGCGACGAAAATTGAACGAATGTGATAGAATTTCGCTGAATTCTTATATTAACCAAAATATAAAATGAGCTAATCGGGACTCTGATTGCCGTATCATAGATGTTTAGTAGTGCATTTTACTCGCCCTTCCACGCGCTTTAAGATGCCGCCTAGCCCAGTACGCTATCTGAAATAGGAGCGACGTAAGTTGAACAAATGTGATAGAATTACGCTGAATTCTTATATTAACCGTAATATAAATTTATCTAATCGGGTCTCTGTTTGCCCTACCCTAGAAGTTTAATAGTGCATTTTACTCGCCGTTTCATGCGCTTTGAGATGCCGCTTAGCCCAATACGCATCTGAAATAGGAGCGACGTAAATTGAACAAATATGATAGATTTACGCTGAATTCTTATATTAACCGTAATATGAAATTATCTAATCGGGTCTCTGTTTGCCTTACTCTAGAAGTTTAATAGTGCATTTTACTCGCCATTTCTTGCGCTTTGAGATGCCGCTTAGCCCAATACGCTATCTGAAATATCAGCGACGTAAATTGAACAAATGTGATAGAATTACGCTGAATTCTTATATTAACCTTAATGTAAAATGATCTAATCGGGTCTTTGTTCGCCCTACCCTAGAAGTTTAGCAGTGCATTTTACTCGCCATTACATGCGCTTTGAGATGACGCTTAGCCCAATACGATATCTGCAGTAGGAGCGACGTAAATTGAACAAATGTGATAGAATTTCGCTGAATTCTTATATTAACCAAAATATAAAATGATGTAATCGGGTCTCTGATTGCCCTATCATAGAAGTTTAATAGTGCATTTTACTCGCCATTTCACGCGCTTTAAGATGCCGCCTAGCCCAGTACGCTATCTGAAATAGGAGCGACGTAAATTGAACAAATGTGACAGAATTTTGTTGAATTCTTAAATTAACCATAATATAAAATGATGTAATCGGGTCTCTGTTTGCCCTACCCAAGAAGTTTAATAGTGCATTTTACTCGTCATTGCATGCGCTTTGAGATGCCGCTTAGCCCAATACGCTATCTGAAATAGGAGCAACTTAAATTGAACAAATGTGATAGAATTTCGTTGAATTCTTATATTAACCAAAATATAAAATGATCTAATCGGGACTCTGATTGCCCTATCATAGAAGTTTAGTAGTGCATTTTACTCGCCCTTCCACGCGCTTTAAGATGCCGCCTAGCCCAGTACGCTATCTGAAATAGGAGCGACGTCTTTTGAACAAATGTGATAGAATTACGCTGAATGCTTATATTAACCGTAATATAAAATGATCTAATCGGGTCTCTGTTTGCCTTACCCTAGAAGTTTAATAGTGCATTTTACTCGCCATTTCATGCGCTTTGAGATGCCGCTTAGCCCAATACGCATCTGAAATAGGAGCGACGTAAATTGAACAAATATGATAGAATTACGCTGAATTCTTATATTAACCGTAATATAAAATGATCTAATCGGGTCTCTGTTTGCCTTACCCTAGAAGTTTAATAGTGCATTTCACTCGCCATTTCATGCGCTTTGAGATGCCGCTTAGCCCAATACGCTATCTGCAATAGGAGCGACGTAAGTTGAAGAAATGTGATAGAATTTCGCTGAATTCTTAAATTAACCATAATATAAAATGATCTAATCGGGTCTCTGTTTGCCCTACCCTAGACGTTTAATAGTGCATTTTACTCGCCATTTCTTGCGCTTTGAGATGCCGCTTAGCCCAATATGTTATCTGAAATAGGAGCGATGTAAATTGAACAAATGTGATAGAATTTCGCTGAATTCTTTTATTAACCATAATGTGAAATGATATAATCGCGTCTCTGTTCGCCGTAGCCTAGAAGCTTAATAGTGCATTTTGTTCGCCATTTCATGCGCTTTGAGATGCCGCTTAGCCGAATGCGCTATCTGAAATAGGAGCGACGTAAATTAAACAAATGTGATAGAATTTTGCTGAATTCTTAAATTAACCATAACATAAAATGATCTTTTCGGGTCTCTGTTTGCCTTACCCTAGAAGATTAATAGTGCATGTTACTCGACATTTCATGCGCTTTGAGATGCCGCGTAGCCCAATACGCTATCTGAAATAGGAGCGACGTAACTTGAACAAATGTGATAGAATTTCGATGAATTCTTTTATTAACCATAATGTAAAATGATCTAATCGTGTCTCGGATTGCCCTATCATAGAACTTTAATAGTGCATTTTATTCGCCATTTCATACGCTTTGAGATGCCGCTTAGCCCAATACGCTATCTGAAATAGGAGCGACGTAAATTGAACAAATGTGATAGAATTTCGCTGAATTCATATATTGACCAAAATATAAAATGATCTAATCGGGTCTCTGATTGCCCTATCATAGAAGTTTAATAGTGCATTTTACTCGCCATTCCACGCGTTTTAAGATGCCGCCTAGCCCAGTACGCTATCTGAAATAGGAGCGACGTAAATTGAACAAATGTGATAGAATTTTGCTGAATCCTTAAATTAACGGTAATATAAAATGATCTAATCGGGTCTCTGTTTGCCCTACCCTAGAAGTTTAATAGTACATTTTACTCGCCATTTCATGCGCATTGAGATGCCGCTTAGCCCAATACGCAATCTAAAATAGGAGCCACATAAATTGAACAAATGTGATAGAATTTCGCTGAATTCTTAAATTAACCATAATATAAAATGATCTAATCGGGTCTCTGTTTGCCCTACCCTAGAAGTTTAATAGTGCATATTACTCGCCATTCCTTGCGCTTGGAGATGCCGCTTAGCCTAATACGCTATCTGAAATAGGAGCGACGTAAATTGAACAAATGTGATAGAATTTCCCTGAAATCTCATATTAAACAAAATATAAAATGATCTAATTGGGTCTCTGCTTGCCTTACCCTAGAAGTTTAATAGTGCATTGTACTCGCCATTTCATGCGCTTTGAGATGCCGCGTAGCCCAATACGCTGTCTGAAATAGGAGCGACGTAAGTTGAACAAATGTGATAGAATTTCGCTGTATTCTTTTATTAACCGAAATATAAAATGATCTATTCGGGTCTCTGTTTGCCTTATCCTAGAAGTTTAATAGTGCATTTTACTCGCCATTTCATGCGCTTTGAGATGCCGCTTAGCCCAATGCGCTATCTGAAATAGGATCGACGTTATTTGAACAAATGTGAGAGAATTTCGCTGAATTCTTTTATTAACCATAATGTAAAATGATCTAATCGTGTCTCTGTTTGCCTTACCCTAGAAGTTTAATAGTGCATTGTACTCGCCATTTCATGCGCATTGAGATGCCGCTTAGCCCAATACGCTATCTGAAATAGGAGCGACGTAAATTGAACAAATATGATAGAGTTTCGCTGAATTCTTAAATTAACCATAATATAAAATGATCTTATCGGGTCTCTGTTTGCCCTACCCTAGAAGTTTAATAGTGCATTTTACTCGCCATTTCTTGCGCTTTGAGATGCCGCTTAGCCCAATACGCTATCTGAAATATCAGCGACGTAAATTGAACAAATGTGATAGCATTACGCTGAATTCTTATATTAACCGTAATATAAATGTATCTAATCGGGTCTCTGTTTGCCCTACCCTAGAAGTTTAATAGTGCATTTTACTCGCCATTTCATGCGCTTTGAGATGCCGCTTAGCCCAATACGCATCTGAAATAGGAGCGACGTAAATAAGAACAAATATGCTAGATTTACGCTGAATTCTTATATTAACCGTAATATGAAATGATCTAATCGGGTCTCTGTTTGCCTTACCCTTGAAGTTTAATAGTGCATTTTACTCGCCATTTCATGCGCTTTGAGATGCCGCTTAGCCCAATACGCTATCTGAAATAGGAGCGACGTAAATTGAACGAATGTCATAGAATTTCGCTGAATTCTTAAATTAACCATAATATAAAATGATCTAATCGGGTCTCTGTTTGCCCTACCCTAGACGTTTAATAGTGCATTTTACTCGTCATTTCGTGCGCTTTGAGATACCGCTTAGCCCAATACGTTATCTGAAATAGGAGCGATGTAAATTGAACAAATGTGATAGAATTTCGCTGAATTCTTTTATTAACCATAATGTAAAATGATCTAATCGCGTCTCTGTTCGCCCTAGCCTAGAAGCATAATAGTGCATTTGATTCGCCATTTCATGCGCTTTGAGATGCCGCTTAGCCGAATGCGCTATCTGAAATAGGAGCGACGTAAATTGAACAAATGTGATAGAATTTTGCTGAATCCTTAAATTAACCATAACATAAAATGATCTTATCGGGTCTCTGTTTGCCTTACCCTAGAAGATTAATAGTGCATGTTACTCGCCATTTCATGCGCTTTGAGATGCCGCGTAGCCCAATACGCTATCTGAAATAGGAGCGACGTAACTTGGACAAATGTGATAGAATTTCGATGAATTCTTTTATTAACCATAATGTAAAATGATCTAATCGTGTCTCTGATTGCCCTATCATAGAACTTTAATAGTGCATTTTATTCGCCATTTCATACGCTTTGAGATGCCGCTTAGCCCAATACGCTATCTGAAATAGGAGCGACGTAAATTGAACAAATGTGATAGAATTTCGCTGAATTCTTATATTAACCAAAATATAAAATGATCTAACCGGGTCTCTGATTGCCCTATCATAGAAGTTTAATAGTGCATTTTACGCGCCATTCCACGCGGTTTAAGATGCGCCTAGCCCAGTATGCTATCTGAAATAGGAACGACGTAAATTGAACAAATGTGATAGAATTTTGCTGAATTCTTATATTAACCGTAATATAAAATGATCTAATCGGGTCTCTGTTTGCCTTACCCTAGAAGTTTAATAGTGCATTGTACTCGCCATTTCATGCGCTTTGAGATGGCGCTTAGTTCAATACGCTATCTGAAATAGGAGCGACGTAAATTGAACGAATGTGATAGAATTTCGATGAATTCTTATATTAACCATAATATAAAATGAGCTAATCGGGTCTCTGTTCGCCCTACCCTAGAAGATTACTAGTGCATTTCACTCGTCATTTCATGCGCTTCGAGATGCCGCTTAGCCCAATAAGCTATCTGAAATAGGAGCGACGTAAATTGAAGAAATGTGATAGAATTTTTCTGAATTCTTAAATAAACCATAATATGAAATGATCTGATCGGGTCTCTGTTTGCCCTACCCTAGAAGTTTAACAGTGCATTTTACTCGCCATTTCATGCGCTTTGATTTGCCGCTTAGCCCAATACGCTGTCTGAAATTGGAGCGACGTAAATTGAAGAAATGTGATAGAATTTCCCTGAATACTTATATTAACCTTAATGTAAAATGATCTAATCGGGTCTCTGTTCGCCCTACCCTAGAAGTTTAATAGTGCATTTCACTCGCCATTTCATGCGCTTTGAGATGCTGCTTAGCCCAATACGCTATCTGAAATAGGAGCGACGTAAATTGAACAAATGTGATAGGATTTCGCTGAATTCTTATATTAACCAAAATATAAAATGATCTAATCGGGTCTCTGATTGCCCTATCATAGAAGTTTAATAGTGCATTTTACTCGCCCTTCCACGCGCTTTAAGATGCCGCCTAGCACAGTACGCTATCTGAAATAGGAGCGACGTAAATTGAACAAATGTGATAGAATTTTGCTGAATTCTTAAATTAACCATAATATAAAATGATCTAATCGGGTCTCTGTTCGCCCTACTCTAGAAGTTTAATAGTGCATTTCACTCGTCATTCCATGCGCTTTGAGATGCCGCTTAGCCCAATACGCTATCTGAAATAGGAGCGACGTAAATTGAACAAATGTGATAGAATTACGCTGAATTCTTATATTATCCGTAATATAAAATGATCTAATCGGTTCTCTGATTGCCTTATCCTAGAAGTTTAATAGTACACCTTACTCGACATTTCATGCGCTTTGAGATGCCGCCTAGCCCAATACGCTATCTGAAATAGGAGAGACGTAAATTGAACAAATGTGATAGAATTTCCCTGAATTCTTATATTAACCTTAATGTAAAATGATCTAATCGGGACTCTGTTCGCCCTACCCTAGAAGTTTAATAGTGCATTTCACTCCTCATTTCATGCGCTTTGAGATGCCGCTTAGTCCAATAAGCTATCTGAAATAGGAGCGACGTAAATTGAACAAATGTGATAGAATTTCGCTGAATCCTTATATTAACCAAAATATAAAATGATCTAATCGGGTCTCTTATTGCCCTATCGTAGAAGTTTCATAGTGCATTTTACTCGCCATTCCACGCGCTTTAAGATGCCACCTAGTCGAGTACGCTATCTCAAGCAGGAGCGGCGTAAGTTGAACAAATGTGATAGAATTACGCTGAATTCTTATATTATCCGTTATATAAAATGATATAATCGGTTCTCTGTTTGCCTTATCCTAGAAGTTTAATAGTACATTTTACTCGACATTTCATGCGCTTTGAGATGCCGCCTAGCACAGTACGCTATCTGAAATAGGAGCGACGTAAATTGAACAAATGTGATAGAATTTTGCTGAATTCTTAAATTAACCATAATATAAAATGATCTAATCGGGTCTCTGTTCGCCCTACTCTAGAAGTTTAATAGTGAATTTCACTCGCCATTCCACGCGCTTTAAGATGCCGCCTAGCCCAGTACGCTATCTGAAATAGGAGCGACGTAAATTGAACAAATCTGATAGAATTTCGCTGAATCCTTAAATTAACCATAATATAAAATGATCTAATCGGGTCTCTGTTTACCATACCCTAGAAGTTTCATAGTGCATTTTACTCGCCATTTCATGCGCTTTGAGATGCCGCTTTGCCCATTACGCTATCTGAAATAGGAGCGACGTAAGTTGAACAAATGTGATAGAATTTCGCTGAATCCTTAAATTAACCATAATATAAAATGATCTAATCGGGTCTCTGTTTGCCATACCCTAGAAGTTTCATAGTGCATTTTGCTCGCCATTTCATGCGCTTTGAGATGCCGCCTAGCACAGTACGCTATCTGAAATAGGAGCGACGTAAATTGAACAAATGTGATAGAATTTCCCTGAATTCTTATATTAACCTTAATGTAAAATGTTCTAATCGGGTCTCTGTTCGCCCTACACAAGACGTTTAATAGTGCATTTCACTCGTAATTTCATGCGCTTTCAGATGCCGCTTAGCCCAATACGCTATCTGAAATAGGAGCGACGTAAATTGAAAAAATGTGATAGAATTTCGTTGAATTCTTAAATTAACCATAAAATAAAATGATCTAATCGGGTCTCTGTTTGCCATACCCTAGAAGTTTAATAGTGCATTTTGCTCGCCATTTCATGCGCTTTGAGATGCCGCTTAGCCCAATACGCTATCTCAAATAGGAGCGACGTAAATTGAACAGATGTGATAGAATTTCCCTGAATTTGTATATTAACCTTAATGTAAAATGTTCTAATCGGGTCTCTGTTCGCCCTACCCTAGACGTTTAATAGTGCATTTTACTCGTCATTTCATGCGCTTTGAGATGCCGCTTAGCCCAATACGCTATCTGAAATAGGAGCAACGTAAATTGAACAAATGTGATTGAATTTTGCTGAATTCTTTAATTAACCATAATGTAAAATGATCTAATCGGGTCTCTCTTCGTCCTGTCCTAGAAGTTTAATAGTGCATTTTATTCGCCATTTCATGTGCTTTGAGATGCCGCTTAGTACAATACGCTATCTGAAATAGGAGCGACGTAAATTGAACAAATGTGATAGAATTTCGCTGAATTCATATATTAACCAAAATATAAAATGATCTAATCGGGTCTCTGATTGCCCTATCATAGAAGTTTAATAGTGCTTTTCACTCATCATTTCATGCGCTTTGAGATGCTGCTTAGCCCAATACGCTATCTGAAATAGGAGCGATGTAAATTGAACAAATGTAATAGAATTTCGCTGAATTCTTTTATTAACCATAATGTAAAATGTTCTAATCGGGTCTCTGTTCGCCCTACCCTAGACGTTTAATAGTGCATTTTACTCCTCATTTCATGCGCTTTGAGATGCTGCTTAGCCCAATACGCTATCTGAAATAGGAGCGATGTAAATTGAACAAATGTAATAGAATTTCGCTGAATTCTTTTATTAACCATAATGTAAAATGTTCTAATCGGGTCTCTGTTCGCCCTACCCTAGAAGTTTAATAGTGCATTTCACTCGTCATTTCATGCGCTTTGAGATGCCGCCTAGCCCAATAAGCTATCTGAAATAGTAGCGACGTAAATTGAACAAATGTGATAGAATTTCGCTGAATTCTTATATTAACCAAAATATAAAATGATCTAACCGGGTCTCTGATTGCCCTATCATAGAAGTTTAATAGTGCATTTTACGCGCCATTCCACGCGGTTTAAGATGCGCCTAGCCCAGTATGCTATCTGAAATAGGAACGACGTAAATTGAACAAATGTGATAGAATTTTGCTGAATTCTTATATTAACCGTAATATAAAATGATCTAATCGGGTCTCTGTTTGCCTTACCCTAGAAGTTTAATAGTGCATTGTACTCGCCATTTCATGGGCTTTGAGATGCCGCGTAGCCCAATACGCTGTCTGAAATAGGAGCGACGTAAGTTGAACAAATGTGATAGAATTTCGCTGAATTCTTTTATTAACCATAATTTAAAATGATGTAATCGGGTCTCTGTTCGCCCTAGCCTAGAAGTTTAGTAGTGCATTTTATTTGCCATTTCATGCGCTTTGAGATGCCGCGTAGCCCAATACGCTATCTGAAATAGGAGCGACGTAAATTGAACAAATGTGATAGAATTTCCCTGAAATCTTATATTAACCTTAATGTAAAATGATCTAATCGGGTCTTTGTTCGCCCTACCCTAGAAGTTTAGCAGTGCATTTTACTCGCCATTACATGCGCTTTGAGATGCCGCTTAGCCCAATACGCTATCTGCAATAGGAGCGACGTAAATTGAACAAATATGATAGAGTTTCGCTGAATTCTTAAATTAACCATAATATAAAATGATCTTATCGGGTCTCTGTTTGCCCTACCCTAGAAGTTTAATAGTGCATTTTACTCGCCATTTCTTGCGCTTTGAGATGCCGCTTAGCCCAATACGCTATCTGAAATATCAGCGACGTAAATTGAACAAATGTGATAGAATTGCGCTGAATTCTTATATTAACCTTAATGTAAAATGATCTAATCGGGTCTTTGTTCGCCCTACCCTAGAAGTTTAGCAGTGCATTTTACTCGCCAGTACATGCGCTTTGAGATGCCGCTTAGCCCAATACGATATCTGCAGTAGGAGCGACGTAAATTGAACAAATGTGACAGAATTTCGCTGAATTCTTATATTAACCAAAATATAAAATGATCTTGTCGGGTCTCTGTTTGCCCTATCATAGAAGTTTAATAGTGCATTTTACTCGCCATTTCACGCGCTTTAAGATACCGCCTAGCCCAGTACGCTATCTGAAATAGGAGCGACGTAAATTCAACAAATGTGACAGAATTTTGTTGAATTCTTAAATTAACCATAATATAAAATGATGTAATCGGGTCTCTGTTTGCCCTACCCAAGAAGTTTAATAGTGCATTTCTCTCGTCATTTCGTGCGCTTTCAGATGCCGCTTAGCCCAATACGCTATCTGAAATAGGAGCGACGTAAATTAGACGAATGTGATAGAATTTCGCTGGATTCTTATATTAACCTTAATGTAAAATGATCTAATCGGGTCTCTGTTTGCCTTACCCTTGAAGTTTAATAGTGCATTTTACTCGCCATTTCATGCGCTTTGAGATGCCGCTTAGCCCAGTACGCTATCTGCAATAGGAGCGACGTACATTGAACAAATATGATAGAGTTTCGCTGAATTCTTAAATTAACCATAATATAAAATGATCTTGTCGGGTCTCTGTTTGCCCTACCCTAGAAGTTTAATAGTGCATTTTACTCGCCATTTCATGCGCTTTGAGATGGCGCTTAGATCAATACGCTATCTGAAATAGGAGCGACGTAAATTGAACGAATGTGATACAATTTCGATGAATTCTTATATTAACCATAATATAAAATGAGCTAATCGGGTCTCTGTTTGCCCTACCCTAGAAGTTTAATAGTGCATTTTACTCGCCATTTCTTGCGCTTTGAGATGCCGCTTAGCCCAATACGCTATCTGAAATATCAGCGACGTAAATTGAACAAATGTGATAGAATTACGCTGAATTCTTATATTAACCTTAATGTAAAATGATCTAATCGGGTCTTTGTTCGCCCTACCCTAGAAGTTTAGCAGTGCATTTTACTCGCCATTACATGCGCTTTGAGATGACGCTTAGCCCAATACGATATCTGCAGTAGGAGCGACGTAAATTGAACAAATGTGATAGAATTTCGCTGAATTCTTATATTAACCAAAATATAAAATGAGCTAATCGGGACTCTGATTGCCGTATCATAGATGTTTAGTAGTGCATTTTACTCGCCCTTCCACGCGCTTTAAGATGCCGCCTAGCCCAGTACGCTATCTGAAATAGGAGCGACGTAAGTTGAACAAATGTGATAGAATTACGCTGAATTCTTATATTAACCAAAATATAAAATGATCTAATCGGGTCTCTGATTGCCCTATCATAGAAATTTAATAGTGCATTTGACTCGCCATTCCACGCGCTTTACGATGCCGCCTAGCCCAGTACGCTATCTGAAATAGGAGCGACGTAAGTTGAACAAATGTGATAGAATTACGCTGAATTCTTATATTAACCGTAATATAAATTTATCTAATCGGGTCTCTGTTTGCCCTACCCTAGAAGTTTAATAGTGCATTTTACTCGCCGTTTCATGCGCTTTGAGATGCCGCTTAGCCCAATACGCATCTGAAATAGGAGCGACGTAAATTGGACAAATATGATAGATTTACGCTGAATTCTTATATTAACCGTAATATGAAATTATCTAATCGGGTCTCTGTTTGCCTTACCCTAGAAGTTTAATAGTGCATTTTACTCGCCATTTCATGCGCTTTGAGATGCCGCTTAGCCCAATACGCTATCTGCAATAGGAGCGACGTACATTGAACAAATATGATAGAGTTGCGCTGAATTCTTAAATTAACCCTAATATAAAATGATCCTATCGGGTCTCTGTTTGCCCTACCCTAGAAGTTTAATAGTGCATTTTACTCGCCATTTCTTGCGCTTTGAGACGCCGCTTAGCCCAATACGCTATCTGAAATATCAGCGACGTAAATTGAACAAATGTGATAGAATTACGCTGAATTCTTAAATTAACCATAATATAAAATGATCTAATCGGGTCTCTGTTTGCCCTACCCTAGAAGTTTAATAGTGCATTTTACTCGCCATTTCATGCGCTTTGAGATGCCGCTTAGCCCAATACGCTATCTGAAATAGGTGCGACGTAAATTGAACGAATGTGATAGAATTTCGCTGAATTCTTATATTAACCAAAATATAAAATGATCTAATCGGGTCTCTGATTGCCCTATCATAGAAATTTAATAGTGCATTTGACTCGCCATTCCACGCGCTTTACGATGCCGCCTAGCCCAGTACGCTATCTGAAATAGGAGCGACGTAAATTGAACAACTGTGATAGAATTTCCCTGAATTCGTATAATAATCTTAATGTAAAATGATCTAATCGGGTCTTTGTTCGCCCAACCCTAGAAGTTTAATAGTGCATTTCACTCGTCATTGCATGCGCTTTGAGATGCCGCTTAGCCCAATACGCTATCTGAAATAGGAGCAACTTAAATTGAACAAATGTGATAGAATTTCGTTGAATTCTTATATTAACCAAAATATAAAATGATCTAATCGGGACTCTGATTGCCCTATCATAGAAGTTTAGTAGTGCATTTTACTCGCCCTTCCACGCGCTTTAAGATGCCGCCTAGCCCAGTACGCTATCTGAAATAGGAGCGACGTAAGTTGAACAAATGTGATAGAATTACGCTGAATGCTTATATTAACCGTAATATAAAATGATCTAATCGGGTCTCTGTTTGCCTTACCCTAGAAGTTTAATAGTGCATTTTACTCGCCATTTCATGCGCTTTGAGATGCCGCTTAGCCCAATACGCATCTGAAATAGGAGCGACGTAAATTGAACAAATATGATAGAATTACACTGAATTCTTATATTAACCGTAATATAAAATGATCTAATCGGGTCTCTGTTTGCCTTACCCTAGAAGTTTAATAGTGCATTTCACTCGCCATTTCATGCGCTTTGAGATGCCGCTTAGCCCAATACGCTATCTGCAATAGGAGCGACGTAAGTTGAAGAAATGTGATAGAATTTCGCTGAATTCTTAAATTAACCATAATATAAAATGATCTAATCGGGTCTCTGTTTGCCCTACCCTAGACGTTTAATAGTGCATTTTACTCGCCATTTCTTGCGCTTTGAGATGCCGCTTAGCCCAATATGTTATCTGAAATAGGAGCGATGTAAATTGAATAAATGTGATAGAATTTCGCTGAATTCTTTTATTAACCATAATGTGAAATGATCTAATCGCGTCTCTGTTCGCCGTAGCCTAGAAGCTTAATAGTGCATTTTGTTCGCCATTTCATGCGCTTTGAGATGCCGCTTAGCCGAATGCGCTATCTGAAATAGGAGCGACGTAAATTAAACAAATGTGATAGAATTTTGCTGAATTCTTAAATTAACCATAACATAAAATGATCTTATCGGGTCTCTGTTTGCCTTACCCTAGAAGATTAATAGTGCATGTTACTCGACATTTCATGCGCTTTGAGATGCCGCGTAGCCCAATACGCTATCTGAAATAGGAGCGACGTAACTTGAACAAATGTGATAGAATTTCGATGAATTCTTTTATTAACCATAATGTAAAATGATCTAATCGTGTCTCTGATTGCCCTATCATAGAACTTTAATAGTGCATTTTATTCGCCATTTCATACGCTTTGAGATGCCGCTTAGCCCAATACGCTATCTGAAATAGGAGCGACGTAAATTGAACAAATGTGATAGAATTTCGCTGAATTCATATATTGACCAAAATATAAAATGATCTAATCGGGTCTCTGATTGCCCTATCATAGAAGTTTAATAGTGCATTTTACTCGCCATTCCACGCGTTTTAAGATGCCGCCTAGCCCAGTACGCTATCTGAAATAGGAGCGACGTAAATTGAACAAATGTGATAGAATTTTGCTGAATCCTTAAATTAACGGTAATATAAAATGATCTAATCGGGTCTCTGTTTGCCCTACCCTAGAAGTTTAATAGTACATTTTACTCGCCATTTCATGCGCATTGAGATGCCGCTTAGCCCAATACGCAATCTAAAATAGGAGCCACATAAATTGAACAAATGTGATAGAATTTCGCTGAATTCTTAAATTAACCATAATATAAAATGATCTAATCGGGTCTCTGTTTGCCCTACCCTAGAAGTTTAATAGTGCATATTACTCGCCATTCCTTGCGCTTGGAGATGCCGCTTAGCCTAATACGCTATCTGAAATAGGAGCGACGTAAATTGAACAAATGTGATAGAATATCGCTGAATTCTTATATTAACCAAAATATAAAATGATCTAATCGGGTCTCTGATTGCCCTATCATAGAAGTTTAATAGTGCATTTTACTCGCCAATCCACGCGCTTTAAGATTCCGCCTAGCCCAGTACGCTATCTGAAATAGGAGCGACGTAAATTGATCAAATGTGATAGAATTTGGCTGAATTCTTAAATTAACCATAATATAAAATGATCTAATCGGGTCTCTGTTTGCTTTACCCTAGAAGTTTAATAGTGTATTGTACTCGCCATTTCATGCGCTTTGAGATGCCGCGTAGCCCAATACGCTATCTGAAATGGGAGCGACGTAAATTGAACAAATCTGATAGAATTTCGCTGAATTCTCATATTAACATTAATGTAAAATGATCTAATCGAGTCTCTGTTCGCCCTACCCTAGAAGTTTAATAGTGCATTTCACTCGTCATTTCATGCGCTTTGAGATGCCGCCTAGCCCAATAAGCTATCTGAAATAGTAGCGACGTAAATTGAACAAATGTGATAGAATTTCGCTGAATTCTTATATTAACCAAAATATAAAATGATCTAACCGGGTCTCTGATTGCCCTATCATAGAAGTTTAATAGTGCATTTTACGCGCCATTCCACGCGCTTTAAGATGCGCCTAGCCCAGTATGCTGTCTGAAATAGGAACGACGTAAATTGAACAAATGTGATAGAATTTTGCTGAATTCTTATATTAACCGTAATATAAAATGATCTAATCGGGGCTCTGTTTGCCTTACCCTAGAAGTTTAATAGTGCATTGTACTCGCCATTTCATGGGCTTTGAGATGCCGCGTAGCCCAATACGCTGTCTGAAATTGGAGCGACGTAAGTTGAACAAATGTGATAGAATTTCGCTGAATTCTTTTATTAACCATAATTTAAAATGATGTAATCGGGTCTCTGTTCGCCCTAGCCTAGAAGTTTAGTAGTGCATTTTATTTGCCATTTCATGCGCTTTGAGATGCCGCGTAGCCCAATACGCTATCTGAAATAGGAGCGACGTAAATTGAACAAATGTGATAGAATTTCCCTGAAATCTTATATTAAACAAAATATAAAATGATATAATCGGGTCTCTGTTTGCCTTACCCTAGAAGTTTAATAGTGCATTGTACTCGCCATTTCATGCGCTTTGAGATGCCGCGTAGCCCAATACGCTGTCTGAAATAGGAGCGACGTAAGTTGAACAAATGTGATAGAATTTCGCTGTATTCTTTTATTAACCATAATTTAAAATGATGTAACCGGGTCTCTGTTCGCCCTAGCCTAGAAGTTTAGTAGTGCATTTTATTCGCCATTTCATGCGCTTTGAGATGCCGCGTAGCCCAATACGCTATCTGAAATAGGAGCGACGTAAATTGAACAAATGTGATAGAATTTCCCTGAAATCTTATATTGAACAAAATATAAAATGATCAAATTGGGTCTCTGATTGCCCTATCATAGAAGTTTAGTAGTGCATTTTACTCGCCATTCCACGCGCTTTAAGATGCCGCCTAGCCCAGTACGCTATCTGCAATAGGAGCGACGGAAGTTGAACAAATGTGATAGAATTACGCTGAATTCTTATATTAACCGAAATATCAAATGATCTATTCGGGTCTCTGTTTGCCTTATCCTAGAAGTTTAATAGTGCATTTTACTCGCCATTTCATGCGCTTTGAGATGCCGCTTAGCCCAATGCGATATCTGAAATAGGATCGACGTTATTTGAACAAATGTGAGAGAATTTCGCTGAATTCTTTTATTAACCATAAGGTAAAATGATCTAATCGTGTCTCTGATTGCCCTATCATAGAACTTTAATAGTGCATTTTATTCGCCATTTCATACGCTTTGAGATGCCGCTTAGCCCAATACGCTATCTGAAATAGGAGCGACGTAAATTGGACGAATGTCATAGAATTTCGCTGAATTCTTAAATTAACCATAATATAAAATGATCTAATCGGGTCTCTGTTTGCCCTACCCTAGACGTTTAATAGTGCATTTTACTCGTCATTTCATGCGCTTTGAGATACCGCTTAGCCCAATACGTTATCTGAAATAGGAGCGATGTAAATTGAACAAATGTGATAGAATTTCGCTGAATTCTTTTATTAACCATAATGTAAAATGATCTAATCGCGTCTCTGTTCGCCCTAGCCTAGAAGCTTAATAGTGCATTTGATTCGCCATTTCATGCACTTTGAGATGCCGCATAGCCGAATGCGCTATCTGAAATAGGAGCGACGTAAATTAAACAAATGTGATAGAATTTTGCTGAATTCTTAAATTAACCATAACATAAAATGATCTTATCGGGTCTCTGTTTGCCTTACCCTAGAAGATTAATAGTGCATGTTACTCGCCATTTCATGCGCTTTGAGATGCCGCGTAGCCCAATACGCTATCTGAAATAGGAGCGACGTAACTTGGACAAATGTGATAGAATTTCGATGAATTCTATTATTAACCATAATGTAAAATGATCTAATCATGTCTCTGATTGCCCTATCATAGAACTTTAATAGTGCATTTTATTCGCCATTTCATACGCTTTGAGATGCCGCTTAGCCCAATACGCTATCTGAAATAGGAGCGACGTAAATTGAACAAATGTGATAGAATTTCTCTGAATTCATATATTGACCAAAATATAAAATGATCTAATCGGGTCTCTCATTGCCCTATCATAGAAGTTTAATAGTGCATTTTACTCGCCATTCCACGCGTTTTAAGATGCCGCCTGGCCCAGTACGCTATCTGAAATAGGAGCGACGTAAATTGAACAAATGTGATAGAATTTTGCTGAATCCTTAAATTAACGGTAATATAAAATGATCTAATCGGGTCTCTGTTTGCCTTACCCTAGAAGTTTAATAGTACATTTTACTCTGCATTTCATGCGCATTGAGATGCCGCTTAGCCCAATACGCAATCTGAAATAGGAGCGACATAAATTGAACAAATGTGATAGAATTTCGCTGAATTCTTAAATTAACCATAATATAAAATGATCTAATCGGTTCTCTGTTTGCCTTATCCTAGAAGTTTAATAGTACATCTTACTCGTCATTTCATGCGCTTTGAGATGCCGCGTAGCCCAATACGCTATCTGAAATAGGAGCGACGTAAGTTGAACAAATGTGATAGAATTACGCTGAATTCTTATATTAACCGTAATATAAAATGATCTAAACGGGTCTCTGTTTGTCTTACCCTAGAAGTTTAATAGTGCATTGTACTCGCCATTTCATGCGCTTCGAGATGCCGCTTAGCCCAATAAGCTATCTGAAATAGGAGCGACGTAAATTGAACAAATGTGATAGAATTTTTCTGAATTCTTAAATAAACCATAATATGAAATGATCTGATCGGGTCTCTGTTTGCCCTACCCTAGAAGTTTAACAGTGCATTTTACTCGCCATTTCATGCGCTTTGATTTGCCGCTTAGCCCAATACGCTGTCTGAAATAGGAGCGACGTAAATTGAAGAAATGTGATAGAATTTCCCTGAATACTTATATTAACCTTAATGTAAAATGATCTAATCGGGTCTCTGTTCGCCCTACCCTAGAAGTTTAATAGTGCATTTCACTCGCCATTTCATGCGCTTTGAGATGCTGCTTAACCCAATACGCTATCTGAAATAGGAGCGACGTAAATTGAACAAATGTGATAGGATTTCGCTGAATTCTTATATTAACCAAAATATAAAATGATCTAATCGGGTCTCTGATTGCCCTATCATAGAAGTTTAATAGTGCATTTTACTCGCCCTTCCACGCGCTTTAAGATGCCGCCTAGCACAGTACGCTATCTGAAATAGGAGCGACGTAAATTGAACAAATGTGATAGAATTTTGCTGAATTCTTAAATTAACCATAATATAAAATGATCTAATCGGGTCTCTGTTCGCCCTACTCTAGAAGTTTAATAGTGCATTTCACTCGTCATTCCATGCGCTTTGAGATGCCGCTTAGCCCAATACGCTATCTGAAATAGGAGCGACGTAAATTGAACAAATGTGATAGAATTACGCTGAATTCTTATATTATCCGTAATATAAAATGATCTAATCGGTTCTCTGATTGCCTTATCCTAGAAGTTTAATAGTACACCTTACTCGACATTCCATGCGCTTTGAGATGCCGCCTAGCCCAATACGCTATCTGAAATAGGAGAGACGTAAATTGAACAAATGTGATAGAATTTCCCTGAATTCTTATATTAACCTTAATGTAAAATGATCTAATCGGGTCTCTGTTCGCCCTACCCTACAAGTTTAATAGTGCATTTCACTCCTCATTTCATGCGCTTTGAGATGCCGCTTAGTCCAATAAGCTATCTGAAATAGGAGCGACGTAAATTGAACAAATGTGATAGAATTTCGCTGAATCCTTATATTAACCAAAATATAAAATGATCTAATCGGGTCTCTTATTGCCCTATCGTAGAAGTTTCATAGTGCATTTTACTCGCCATTCCACGCGCTTTAAGATGCCACCTAGTCGAGTACGCTATCTCAAGCAGGAGCGGCGTAAGTTGAACAAATGTGATAGAATTACGCTGAATTCTTATATTATCCGTTATATAAAATGATCTAATCGGTTCTCTGTTTGCCTTATCCTAGAAGTTTAATAGTACATTTTACTCGACATTTCATGCGCTTTGAGATGCCGCCTAGCCCAATACGCTATCTGAAATAGGAGAGACGTAAATTGAACAAATGTGATAGAATTTCGCTGAATCCTTATATTAACCAAAATATAAAATGATCTAATCGGGTCTCTCATTGCCCTATCATAGAAGTCGCATAGTGCATTTTACTCGCCATTCCACGCGCTTTAAGATGCCGCCTAGCCCAGTACGCTATCTGAAATAGGAGCGACGTAAATTGAACAAATCTGATAGAATTTCGCTGAATCCTTAAATTAACCATAATATAAAATGATCTAATCGGGTCTCTGTTTGCCATACCCTAGAAGTTTCATAGTGCATTTTACTCGCCATTTCATGCGCTTTGAGATGCCGCTTTGCCCATTACGCTATCTGAAATAGGAGCGACGTAAGTTGAACAAATGTGATAGAATTTCGCTGAATCCTTAAATTAACCATAATAGAAAATGATCTAATCGGGTCTCTGTTTGCCTTATCCTAGAAGTTTAATAGTACATTTTCCTCGCCATTTCATGCGCTTTGAGATGCCGCCTAGCACAGTACGCTATCTGAAATAGGAGCGACGTAAATTGAACAAATGTGATAGAATTTCCCTGAATTCTTATATTAACCTTAATGTAAAATGTTCTAATCGGGTCTCTGTTCGCCCTACACAAGACGTTTAATAGTGCATTTCACTCGTAATTTCATGCGCTTTCAGATGCCGCTTAGCCCAATACGCTATCTGAAATAGGAGCGACGTAAATTGAAAAAATGTGATAGAATTTCGTTGAATTCTTAAATTAACCATAATATAAAATGATCTAATCGGGTCTCTGTTTGCCATACCCTAGAAGTTTAATAGTGCATTTTGCTCGCCATTTCATGGGCTTTGAGATGCCGCTTAGCCCAATACGCTATCTCAAATAGGAGCGACGTAAATTGAACAGATGTGATAGAATTTCCCTGAATTTGTATATTAACCTTAATGTAAAATGTTCTAATCGGGTCTCTGTTCGCCCTACCCTAGACGTTTAATAGTGCATTTTACTCGTCATTTCATGCGCTTTGAGATGCCGCTTAGCCCAATACGCTATCTGAAATAGGAGCAACGTAAATTGAACAAATGTGATTGAATTTTGCTGAATTCTTTAATTAACCATAATGTAAAATGATCTAATCGGGTCTCTCTTCGTCCTGTCCTAGAAGTTTAATAGTGCATTTTATTCGCCATTTCATGCGCTTTGAGATGCCGCTTAGCACAATACGCTATCTGAAATAGGAGCGACGTAAATTGAACAAATGTGATAGAATTTCGCTGAATTCATATATTAACCAAAATATAAAATGATCTAATCGTGTCTCTGATTGCCCTATCATAGAAGTTTAATAGTGCATTTCACTCATCATTTCATGCGCTTTGAGATGCTGCTTACCCCAATACGCTATCTGAAATAGGAGCGATGTAAATTGAACAAATGTAATAGAATTTCGCTGAATTCTTTTATTAACCATAATGTAAAATGTTCTAATCGGGTCTCTGTTCGCCCTACCCTAGACGTTTAATAGTGCATTTTACTCCTCATTTCATGCGCTTTGAGATGCTGCTTAGCCCAATACGCTATCTGAAATAGGAGCGATGTAAATTGAACAAATGTGATAGAATTTCGCTGAATTCTTTTATTAACCATAATGTAAAATGATCTAATCGGGTCTCTGTTTGCCATACCCTAGAAGTTTAATAGTGCATTTTGCTCGCCATTTCATGCGCTTTGAGATGCCGCTTAGCCCAATACGCTATCTGAAATAGGAGCGACGTAAATTGAACAGATGTGATAGAATTTCCCTGAATTCGTATATTAACCTTAATGTAAAATGTTCTAATCGGGTCTCTGTTCGCCCTAGCCAACAAGTTTAATAGTGCATTTTATTCGCCATTTCATGCGCTTTGAGATGCCGCGTAGCCCGATACGCTATCTGAAATAGGAGCGACGTAAATTGAAAAAATGTGATAGAATTTCGTTGAATTCTTAAATTAACCATAATATAAAATGATCTAATCGGGTCTCTCTCTGCCATACCCTAGAAGTTTAATAGTGCATTTTGCTCGCCATTTAATGCGCTTTGAGATGCCGCTTAGCCCAATACGCTATCTGAAATAGGAGCGACGTGAATTGAACAAATGTGATAGAATTTCCCTTAAATCTTATATTAACCAAAATATAAAATGATCTAATCGGGTCTCTGATTGCCCTATCATAGAAGTTTAATAGTGCATTTTACTCGCCATTCCACGCGCTTTAAGATGCCGCCTAGCCCAGTACGCTATCTGAAATAGGAGCGACGTAAATTGAACAAATGTGATAGAATTTCGCTCAATTCTTATATTAGCCGTAATATAAAATGATCTAATCGGGTCTCTGTTCGCCCTAGCCTAGAAGTTTAATAGTGGATTTTACTCGCCATGCCACGCGCTTTAAGGTGCCGCCTAGCCCAGTACGCTATCTGAAATAGGAGCGACCTAAATTGAACAAATGTGATAGAATTTTGCTGAATTCTTAAATTAACCATAATATAGAATGATCTAATCGGGTCTCTGTTTGCCCTACCCTAGAAGTTTAATAGTGCATTTTACTCGCCATTTCATGCGCTTTGAGATGCCGCTTAGCCCAATACGCTATCTGAAATAGGAGCGACGTAAATTGAACAGATGTGATAGAATTTCCCTGAATTCGTATATTAACCTTAATGTAAAATGTTCTAATCGGGTCTCTGTTCGCCCTACCCTAGACGTTTAATAGTGCATTTTACTCCTCATTTCATGCGCTTTGAGATGCTGCTTAGCCCAATACGCTATCTGAAATAGGAGCGATGTAAATTGAACAAATGTGATAGAATTTCGCTGAATTCTTTTATTAACCATAATGTAAAATGATGTAATCGTGTCTCTGATTGCCCTATCATAGAACTTTAATACTGCATTTTATTGGACATTTCACACGCTTTAAGTTGCCGCCTAGCCCAGTACGCTATCTGAAATAGGAGCGACGTAAATTGAACAAATGTGATAGAATTTTGCTGAATTCTTAAATTAACCATAACATAAAATGATCTAATCGGGTCTCTGTTTGCCCTACCCTTGAAGATTAATAGTGCATTTTACTCGCCATTTCATGCGCTTTGACATGCCGCTTAGCCCAATACGCTATCTGAAATAGGAGCGACGTAAATTGAACAATTGTGATAGAATTTCGCTGAATTCTTATATTAACCAAAATATAAAATGATCTAATCGGGTCTCTGATTGCCCTATCATAGATGATTAATAGTGCATTTTACTCGCCACTCCACGCGCTTTAGGATGCCGCCTAGCCCAGTACGCTATCCGAAATAGGAGCGACGTAAATTGAACAAATGTGATAGAAATTTGCTGAATTCTTAAATTAACCATAATATAAAATGATCTAATCGGGTCTCTGTTTGCCCTACCCTAGAAGTTTAATAGTGCATTTTACTCGTCATTTCATGCGCTTTGAGATGCCGCTTAGCCCAATACGCTATCTGAAATAGGAGCAACGTAAATTGAACAAATGTGATTGAATTTTGCTGAATTCTTTTATTAACCATAATGTAAAATGATCTAATCGGGTCTCTGTTCGTCCTAGCCTAGAAGTTTAATAGTGCATTTTACTCGCCATTTCATGCGCTTTGAGACGCCGCTTAGCCCAATACGCTATCTGAAATAGGAGCGACGTAAATTGAACAGATGTGATAGAATTTCCCTGAATTCGTATATTAACCTTAATATAAAATGTTCTAATCGGGTCTCTGTTCGCCCTACCCTAGACGTTTAATAGTGCATTTTACTCCTCATTTCATGCGCTTTGAGATGCTGCTTAGCCCAATACGCTATCTGAAATAGGAGCGATGTAAATTGAACAAATGTGATAGAATTTCGCTGAATTTTTTTATTAACTATAATGTAAAATGATCTAATCGTGTCTCTGATTGCCCTATCATAGAACTTTAATAGTGCATTTTATGCGCCATTTCATGCGCTTTGAGATGCCGCTTAGCCCAATACGCTATCTGAAATAGGAGCGACGTAAATTGAACAAATGTGATAGAATTTCGCTGAATTCTTAAATTAACCATACCATAAAATGATCTAATCGGGTCTCTGCTTGCCCTATTCTAGAAGTTTAATAGTGCATTTTACTCGTCATTTCATGCGGTTTGAGATGCCGCTTTGCCCAATACGCTATCTGAAATAGGAGCGACGTAAATTGGACGAATGTGATAGAATTTCGCTGAATTCTTAAATTAACCATAATATAAAATGATCTAATCGGGTCTCTGTTTGCCCTACCGTAGAACTTTAATAGTGCATTTTACTCGTCATTTCATGCGCTTTCAGATGCCGCTTAACTCAATATGCTATCTGAAATAGGAGCGATATAAATTGAACAAATGTGACAGAATTTCGCTGAATTCTTTTATTAACCATAATGTAAAATGATCTAATCGGGTCTCTGTTCGCCCTAGCCTAGAACTTTAATAGTGCATTTTACTCGCCATTTCATGCGCTTTGAAATGCCGCTTAGCCCGATACGCTATCTTAAATAGGAGCGACGTAAGTTGAACAAATGTGATAGAATTTCGCTGAATTCTTAAATTAACCATACCATAAAATGATCTAATCGGGTCTCTGCTTGCCCAATTCTAGAAGTTTAATAGTGCATTTTACTCGTCATTTCATGCGGTTTGAGATGCCGCTTTGCCCAATACGCTATCTGAAATAGGAGCGACGTAAATTGGACGAATGTGATAGAATTTCGCAGAATTCTTAACTTAACCATAATATAAAATGATCTAATCGGGTCTCTGTTTGCCCTACCGTAGAACTTTAATAGTGCATTTTACTCGTCATTTCATGCGCTTTGAGATGCCGCTTAACTCAATATGCTATCTGAAATAGGAGCGATATAAATTGAACAAATGTGACAGAATTTCGCTGAATTCTTTTATTAACCATAATGTAAAATGATCTAATCGGGTCTCTGTTCGCCCTAGCCTAGAACTTTAATAGTGCATTTTACTCGCCATTTCATGCGCCTTGAGATGCCGCTTAGCCCAATACGCTATCTGAAATAGGAGCGACGTAAATTGAACAAATGTGAGAGAATTTCGCTGAATTCTTAAATTAACCATACCATAAAATGATCTAATCGGGTCTCTGCTTGCCCTATTCTAGAAGTTTAATAGTGCATTTTACTCGTCATTTCATGCGGTTTGAGATGCCGCTTTGCCCAATACGCTATCTGAAATAGGAGCGACGTAAATTGGACGAATGTGATAGAATTTCGCTGAATTCTTAAATTAACCATAATATAAAATGATCTAATCGGTTCTCTGTTTGCCTTATCCTAGAAGTTTAATAGTACATCTTACTCGTCATTTCATGCGCTTTGAGATGCCGCGTAGCCCAATACGCTATCTGAAATAGGAGCAACGTAAATTGAACAAATGTGATAGAATTTTGCTGAATTCTTTAATTAACCATAATGTAAAATGATCTAATCGGGTCTCTCTTCGTCCTGTCCTAGAAGTTTAATAGTGCATTTTATTCGCCATTTCATGCGCTTTGAGATGCCGCTTAGCACAATACGCTATCTGAAATAGGAGCGACGTAAATTGAACAAATGTGATAGAATTTCGCTGAATTCATATATTAACCAAAATATAAAATGATCTAATCGGGTCTCTGATTGCCCTATCATAGAAGTTTAATAGTGCATTTCACTCATCATTTCATGCGCTTTGAGATGCTGCTTACCCCAATACGCTATCTGAAATAGGAGCGATGTAAATTGAACAAATGTAATAGAATTTCGCTGAATTCTTTTATTAACCATAATGTAAAATGTTCTAATCGGGTCTCTGTTCGCCCTACCCTAGACGTTTAATAGTGCATTTTACTCCTCATTTCATGCGCTTTGAGATGCTGCTTAGCCCAATACGCTATCTGAAATAGGAGCGATGTAAATTGAACAAATGTGATAGAATTTCGCTGAATTCTTTTATTAACCATAATGTAAAATGATCTAATCGGGTCTCTGTTTGCCATACCCTAGAAGTTTAATAGTGCATTTTGCTCGCCATTTCATGCGCTTTGAGATGCCGCTTAGCCCAATACGCTATCTGAAATTGGAGCGACGTAAATTGAACAGATGTGATAGAATTTCCCTGAATTCGTATATTAACCTTAATGTAAAATGTTCTAATCGGGTCTCTGTTCGCCCTAGCCAACAAGTTTAATAGTGCACTTTATTCGCCATTTCATGCGCTTTGAGATGCCGCGTAGCCCGATACGCTATCTGAAATAGGAGCGACGTAAATTGAAAAAATGTGATAGAATTTCGTTGAATTCTTAAATTAACCATAATATAAAATGATCTAATCGGGTCTCTCTCTGCCATACCCTAGAAGTTTAATAGTGCATTTTGCTCGCCATTTAATGCGCTTTGAGATGCCGCTTAGCCCAATACGCTATCTGAAATAGGAGCGACGTGAATTGAACAAATGTGATAGAATTTCCCTTAAATCTTATATTAACCAAAATATAAAATGATCTAATCGGGTCTCTGATTGCCCTATCATAGAAGTTTAATAGTGCATTTTACTCGCCATTCCACGCGCTTTAAGATGCCGCCTAGCCCAGTACGCTATCTGAAATAGGAGCGACGTAAATTGAACAAATGTGATAGAATTTCGCTGAATCCTTAAATTAACCATAATATAAAATGATCTAATCGGGTCTCTGTTTGCCATACCCTAGAAGTTTCATAGTGCATTTTGCTCGCCATTTCATGCGCTTTGAGATGCCGCTTAGCCCAATACGCTATCTGAAATAGGAGCGACGTAAATTGAACAAATGTGATAGAATTTCGCTGAATTCGTAAATTAAGTATAATATAAAATGAGCTAGTCGGGTCACTGATGGCCCTATCATAGAAGTTTAATTGTGCATTTTACTCGCCATTCCACGGGCTTTAAGATGCCGCCTAGCCCAGTACGCTATCTGAAATAGGAGCGACCTAAATTGAACAAATGTGATTGAATTTTGCTGAATTCTTAAATTAACCATAATATAAAATGATCTAATCGGGTCTCTGTTCGCCCTACCCTAGAAGTTTAACAGTGCATTATACTCGCCACTTCATGCGCTTCGCGATGCCGCTTAGCCCAATACGCTATCTAAAATAGGAGCGACGTAAGTTGAACAAATGTGATAGAATTTCCGTGAATTCTTATATTAACCTTAATGTAAAATGACCTAATCGGGTCTCTGATCGCCCTACCATAGAAGTCTAATAGTGCATTTCACTCGCCATTTCATGCGCTTTGAGATGCCGCCTAGCCCAGTACGCTATCTGAAATAGGAGCGACGTAAGTTGAACAAATGTGATTGAATTACGCTGCATTCTTATATTAACCGTATTATAAAATGATCTAATCGGGTCACTGTTTGCCTTATCCTAGAAGTTTAATAGCGCATTTTACTCGCCATTTCATGCGCTTTGAGATGCCGCTTAGCCCAATACGCTATCTGAAATAGGAGCGACGTAAATTGAACAAATGTGATAGAATTTCCCTGAATTCTTATATTAACCTTAATGTAAAATGTTCTAATCGGGTCTCTGTTCGCCCTATACTAGACCTTTAATAGTGCATTTCACTCGTAATTTCATGCGCTTTCAGATGCCGCTTAGCACAATACGCTATCTGAAATAGGAGCGACGTAAATTGAACAAATGTGATAGAATTTCGCTCAATTCTTATATTAGCCGTAATATAAAATGATCTAATAGGGTCTCTGTTCGCCCTAGCCTAGAAGTTTAATAGTGGATTTTACTCGCCATGCCACGCGCTTTAAGGTGCCGCCTAGCCCAGTACGCTATCTGAAATAGGAGCGACCTAAATTGAACAAATGTGATAGAATTTTGCTGAATTCTTAAATTAACCATAATATAGAATGATCTAATCGGGTCTCTGTTTGCCCTACCCTAGAAGTTTAATAGTGCATTTTACTCGCCATTTCATGCGCTTTGAGATGCCGCTTAGCCCAATACGCTATCTGAAATAGGAGCGACGTAAATTGAACAGATGTGATAGAATTTCCCTGAATTCGTATATTAACCTTAATGTAAAATGTTCTAATCGGGTCTCTGTTCGCCCTACCCTAGACGTTTAATAGTGCATTTTACTCCTCATTTCATGCGCTTTGAGATGCTGCTTAGCCCAATACGCTATCTGAAATAGGAGCGATGTAAATTGAACAAATGTGATAGAATTTCGCTGAATTCTTTTATTAACCATAATGTAAAATGATGTAATCGTGTCTCTGATTGCCCTATCATAGAACTTTAATACTGCATTTTATTGGACATTTCACACGCTTTAAGTTGCCGCCTAGCCCAGTACGCTATCTGAAATAGGAGCGACGTAAATTGAACAAATGTGATAGAATTTTGCTGAATTCTTAAATTAACCATAACATAAAATGATCTAATCGGGTCTCTGTTTGCCCTACCCTTGAAGATTAATAGTGCATTTTACTCGCCATTTCATGCGCTTTGACATGCCGCTTAGCCCAATTCGCTATCTGAAATAGGAGCGACGTAAATTGAACAATTGTGATAGAATTTCGCTGAATTCTTATATTAACCAAAATATAAAATGATCTAATCGGGTCTCTGATTGCCCTATCATAGATGATTAATAGTGCATTTTACTCGCCACTCCACGCGCTTTAGGATGCCGCCTAGCCCAGTACGCTATCCGAAATAGGAGCGACGTGAATTGAACAAATGTGATAGAAATTTGCTGAATTCTTAAATTAACCATAATATAAAATGATCTAATCGGGTCTCTGTTTGCCCTACCCTAGAAGTTTAATAGTGCATTTTACTCGTCATTTCATGCGCTTTGAGATGCCGCTTAGCCCAATACGCTATCTGAAATAGGAGCGACGTAAATTGAACAAATGTGATTGAATTTTGCTGAATTCTTTTATTAACCATAATGTAAAATGATCTAATCGGGTCTCTGTTCGCCCTAGCCTAGAAGTTTAATAGTGCATTTTACTCGCCATTTCATGCGCTTTGAGACGCCGCTTAGCCCGATACGCTATCTGAAATAGGAGCGACGTAAATTGAACAGATGTGATAGAATTTCCCTGAATTCGTATATTAACCTTAATATAAAATGTTCTAATCGGGTCTCTGTTCGCCCTACCCTAGACGTTTAATAGTGCATTTTACTCCTCATTTCATGCGCTTTGAGATGCTGCTTAGCCCAATACGCTATCAGAAATAGGAGCGATGTAAATTGAACAAATGTGATAGAATTTCGCTGAATTTTTTTATTAACTATAATGTAAAATGATCTAATCGTGTCTCTGATTGCCCTATCATAGAACTTTAATAGTGCATTTTATGCGCCATTTCATGCGCTTTGAGATGCCGCTTAGCCCAATACGCTACCTGAAATAGGAGCGACGTAAATTGAACAAATGTGATAGAATTTCGCTGAATTCTTAAATTAACCATACCATAAAATGATCTAATCGGGTCTCTGCTTGCCCTATTCTAGAAGTTTAATAGTGCATTTTACTCGTCATTTCATGCGGTTTGAGATGCCGCTTTGCCCAATACGCTATCTGAAATAGGAGCGACGTAAATTGGACGAATGTGATAGAATTTCGCTGAATTCTTAAATTAACCATAATATAAAATGATCTAATCGGGTCTCTGTTTGCCCTACCGTAGAACTTTAATAGTGCATTTTACTCGTCATTTCATGCGCTTTCAGATGCCGCTTAACTCAATATGCTATCTGAAATAGGAGCGATATAAATTGAACAAATGTGACAGAATTTCGCTGAATTCTTTTATTAACCATAATGTAAAATGATCTAATCGGGTCTCTGTTCGCCCTAGCCTAGAACTTTAATAGTGCATTTTACTCGCCATTTCATGCGCTTTGAAATGCCGCTTAGCCCGATACGCTATCTTAAATAGGAGCGACGTAAGTTGAACAAATGTGATAGAATTTCGCTGAATTCTTAAATTAACCATACCATAAAATGATCTAATCGGGTCTCTGCTTGCCCAATTCTAGAAGTTTAATAGTGCATTTTACTCGTCATTTCATGCGGTTTGAGATGCCGCTTTGCCCAATACGCTATCTGAAATAGGAGCGACGTAAATTGGACGAATGTGATAGAATTTCGCAGAATTCTTAACTTAACCATAATATAAAATGATCTAATCGGGTCTCTGTTTGCCCTACCGTAGAACTTTAATAGTGCATTTTACTCGTCATTTCATGCGCTTTGAGATGCCGCTTAACTCAATATGCTATCTGAAATAGGAGCGATATAAATTGAACAAATGTGACAGAATTTCGCTGAATTCTTTTATTAACCATAATGTAAAATGATCTAATCGGGTCTCTGTTCGCCCTAGCCTAGAACTTTAATAGTGCATTTTACTCGCCATTTCATGCGCCTTGAGATGCCGCTTAGCCCAATACGCTATCTGAAATAGGAGCGACGTAAATTGAACAAATGTGAGAGAATTTCGCTGAATTCTTAAATTAACCATACCATAAAATGATCTAATCGGGTCTCTGCTTGCCCTATTCTAGAAGTTTAATAGTGCATTTTACTCGTCATTTCATGCGGTTTGAGATGCCGCTTTGCCCAATACGCTATCTGAAATAGGAGCGACGTAAATTGCACGAATGTGATAGAATTTCGCTGAATTCTTAAATTAACCATAATATAAAATGATCTAATCGGTTCTCTGTTTGCCTTATCCTAGAAGTTTAATAGTACATCTTACTCGCCATTTCATGCGCTTTGAGATGCCGCGTAGCCCAATACGCTATCTGAAATAGGAGCAACGTAAATTGAACAAATGTGATTGAATTTTGCTGAATTCTTTAATTAACCATAATGTAAAATGATCTAATCGGGTCTCTCTTCGTCCTGTCCTAGAAGTTTAATAGTGCATTTTATTCGCCATTTCATGCGCTTTGAGATGCCGCTTAGCACAATACGCTATCTGAAATAGGAGCGACGTAAATTGAACAAATGTGATAGAATTTCGCTGAATTCATATATTAACCAAAATATAAAATGATCTAATCGGGTCTCTGATTGCCCTATCATAGAAGTTTAATAGTGCATTTCACTCATCATTTCATGCGCTTTGAGATGCTGCTTAGCCCAATACGCTATCTGAAATAGGAGCGATGTAAATTGAACAAATGTAATAGAATTTCGCTGAATTCTTTTATTAACCATAATGTAAAATGTTCTAATCGGGTCTCTGTTCGCCCTACCCTAGACGTTTAATAGTGCATTTTACTCCTCATTTCATGCGCTTTGAGATGCTGCTTAGCCCAATACGCTATCTGAAATAGGAGCGACGTAAATTGAACAAATGTGATAGAATTTCGCTGAATTCTTTTATTAACCATAATGTAAAATGATCTAATCGGGTCTCTGTTTGCCATACCCTAGAAGTTTAATAGTGCATTTTGCTCGCCATTTCATGCGCTTTGAGATGCCGCTTAGCCCAATACGCTATCTGAAATTGGAGCGACGTAAATTGAACAGATGTGATAGAATTTCCCTGAATTCGTATATTAACCTTAATGTAAAATGTTCTAATCGGGTCTCTGTTCGCCCTAGCCAACAAGTTTAATAGTGCACTTTATTCGCCATTTCATGCGCTTTGAGATGCCGCGTAGCCCGATACGCTATCTGAAATAGGAGCGACGTAAATTGAAAAAATGTGATAGAATTTCGTTGAATTCTTAAATTAACCATAATATAAAATGATCTAATCGGGTCTCTCTCTGCCATACCCTAGAAGTTTAATAGTGCATTTTGCTCGCCATTTAATGCGCTTTGAGATGCCGCTTAGCCCAATACGCTATCTGAAATAGGAGCGACGTGAATTGAACAAATGTGATAGAATTTCCCTTAAATCTTATATTAACCAAAATATAAAATGATCTAATCGGGTCTCTGATTGCCCTATCATAGAAGTTTAATAGTGCATTTTACTCGCCATTCCACGCGCTTTAAGATGCCGCCTAGCCCAGTACGCTATCTGAAATAGGAGCGACGTAAATTGAACAAATGTGATAGAATTTCGCTGAATCCTTAAATTAACCATAATATAAAATGATCTAATCGGGTCTCTGTTTGCCATACCCTAGAAGTTTCATAGTGCATTTTACTCGCCATTTCATGCGCTTTGAGATGCCGCTTAGCCCAATACGCTATCTGAAATAGGAGCGACGTAAATTGAACAAATGTGATAGAATTTCGCTGAATTCGTAAATTAAGTATAATATAAAATGAGCTAGTCGGGTCACTGATGGCCCTATCATAGAAGTTTAATTGTGCATTTTACTCGCCATTCCACGGGCTTTAAGATGCCGCCTAGCCCAGTACGCTATCTGAAATAGGAGCGACCTAAATTGAACAAATGTGATTGAATTTTGCTGAATTCTTAAATTAACCATAATATAAAATGATCTAATCGGGTCTCTGTTCGCCCTACCCTAGAAGTTTAACAGTGCATTATACTCGCCACTTCATGCGCTTCGCGATGCCGCTTAGCCCAATACGCTATCTAAAATAGGAGCGACGTAAGTTGAACAAATGTGATAGAATTTCCGTGAATTCTTATATTAACCTTAATGTAAAATGACCTAATCGGGTCTCTGATCGCCCTACCATAGAAGTCTAATAGTGCATTTCACTCGCCATTTCATGCGCTTTGAGATGCCGCCTAGCCCAGTACGCTATCTGAAATAGGAGCGACGTAAGTTGAACAAATGTGATTGAATTACGCTGCATTCTTATATTAACCGTATTATAAAATGATCTAATCGGGTCACTGTTTGCCTTATCCTAGAAGTTTAATAGCGCATTTTACTCGCCATTTCATGCGCTTTGAGATGCCGCTTAGCCCAATACGCTATCTGAAATAGGAGCGACGTAAATTGAACAAATGTGATAGAATTTCCCTGAATTCTTATATTAACCTTAATGTAAAATGTTCTAATCGGGTCTCTGTTCGCCCTATACTAGACCTTTAATAGTGCATTTCACTCGTAATTTCATGCGCTTTCAGATGCCGCTTAGCCCAATACGCTATCTGAAATAGGAGCGATGTAAATTGAACAAATGTGATAGAATTTCGCTGAATTCTTTTATTAACCATAATGTAAAATGATGTAATCGTGTCTCTGATTGCCCTATCATAGAACTTTAATACTGCATTTTATTGGACATTTCACACGCTTTAAGTTGCCGCCTAGCCCAGTACGCTATCTGAAATAGGAGCGACGTAAATTGAACAAATGCTGATAGAATTTTGCTGAAATTCTTAAATTAACCATAACATAAAATGATCTAATCGGGTCTCTGTTTGCCCTACCCTTGAAGATTAATAGTGCATTTTACTCGCCATTTCATGCGCTTTGACATGCC